>JABUQX010053517.1:12500-22500 GCA_015478945.1 Trachelipus rathkii
CGCTCGCAAGTAAATCAGTTGAAATGTGAACAAGCTGAAACAAACAAATCTGGAAGCAATTGTTATGAGCAGTGCAAAAGAAGTATGTGGGTGTGCTAAATTAGGAATAAGAATGCGAACAGTGAGTGGTGGAATGAAGAAGGTGATGCAAGCGGTTAAACTTATAAAAAATAGCGTACCTTGAATGTTGTAAAAGCAAAATGATTGAACTTTCAAAAGAAAGATCTTTGGAATTATATAAGGAGGAAAAAAAGAAATGCTAAAATATGCGTACATAAGGAGGAAAGAAGAGGTAAATGAACAGTTTTGGAAGGAGGATGAATGGGGACCCAAAAGGGAATAGGGAAGCTCTTCTGGAAGGAAAGCGCGAAGGTTAAAAATTAGAATAAGGGGAACCTGCTCAGAATAATGAATAGGGATGGTGTTTTTGTAACTGATGAAATGGAATTGATGGGACAGATACAGAAGAGAGACAGACATTCCGAATTCATCTAAGTAAATGTCTGACTAGTAAATGAAAAGGTTGATAGTGACTGTGGTGTGTGGGTTTTGATGGGTGAAGAAGGAATAGGTATTTTTGGGGATGAGGTTATTAACAAAGAAGAGGAAATGGGTAGAATGAGATAGTTGAAGAATGGTAAAATCTGCAGGTATAGAGAAATTACTGGTGAACTATGATCAAAGGAACGGAGGCAAGTTTCTGAGATTGGATTGGATCTTGAAGTTGTGTAATAAAGCGTTTATTGGAGGGTATAGTTCCGAGGGATTGAAGAAGAGCAGTAAATAGTACCTTATATAAGGGTAAAGGAGATAAAGGGAACTGTAGATATTATAGGGGAATAGTTTATTGAGTGTTATAGGGAAGAAATATGTTGGTATTTTGGTCGAAAAGAGTGCGCCAAGTGACTGAAGGACTGATTGGGTGAAGAACAACGGTGCGTTAGGAGTAGTAAAAGGATGTGTGGATCAGATTCTTTACATTGAAGCAAATGATAGAAAAAAATAAGGGAGAAGAGATAAATTGTATTTAGTTTTTATGGATTTGCAACAGGGGTATTGATAGGGTTAATAGGGAAGCTCTATGGCAGGTGTTAGTGATATATAGTGTTGTGGTAGGTCTTCTGAATTGAATCAAAAGAATGTATGACGATAGTGAGGCGCGTGTAAGAATAATGGTGTCAAAAGTGATTGGTTTAATAATTACAAATCGCGGAGTGAGGCAGGGTTGTGTTATGTCTTCCTTGGTTATTCATTTGTAATATGGATGCGGGGTTATTGAAAGAATTTGAAGGTGGGGTGCAGGAAATGGTGTTAGAATGATGGAGATGGAGATGAGTGGAAGGGTGCCCTTACCTATTATATGCGGATGAATTGGTTTTGTGTGGGCGAATTTGAAGAGTTTGAGAGAATTGGTAAGAGAGATTTGGCAGGCAGTGTGTAAAAGGAGGGGTTTGGAAATTAACCGTAGATAAGAGTAAGGTTATGGTTGTGAGTGAGGCAGTCCTCAGTGTTATGTAAGATGGTGAGCAGCTAGAACAAGTGTCTGAGTTTAAATATTTAAGGTATATGTTGGATGCCAGGAAGGTGGCTGGTTCAATAAAATCGTTGGTGAATGTATAGGGACTAAGTCTTTCGAGTGCTAGGGTCTTACATGACGTTATGTTGTTACCTGTGTTATTGTATAGTAGTGAGACTATGGTCTGGAATAAGAAGTATAGATCTAAAGTTCATGTGTTCAGATGGACAATCTTAGGGCATGCTAGGTTGGTGAGAAGAATTGATAAAATGGAAAATGAAAACATATTAAAGAGTTATGTGGTGTGAAGAAATGGTAAACGAGAGTAATAAATGAAAATGTTGCGATGGTTTGGTCATGTGGAAAGGATGAATGATAGTCGGTTGGTTAAAGCGGATGTATAGTGGCGAGTGTGTTGGAACCGACCGGCTGGGAGATCGAAGAAAAAAGTTGGATTGAGTCAGTAAACAAATGTCTGAAGGACAGAAATGTGAAGTTTGGCAGAGGCGAATAAGGTGGCATAATAGGAAGAATTGGCGGGGAGTTTTGTGAGGGGTATGGTTGTGGCCCACCTGGGCCAAAGGGATTAACCCCACATTGACGATTTACCATAGTGAGGGTTCGTCGCAGTCCCGTGAAGCTATAGGGTGGATTTTCTGACTGTGACGAGTCCTTACTAAGTAATGGTACAGAGGGGGGACGGGTAAGGCTGGACTTTCTTTTCGACTTTTTTCATAATCTTCCTATGCCTTTCCTTTTCCATTCCTTCTTACGCACCTTACCACAGTCTTGGGGAGAAAAAGGTAGATGAAGAATTTATATATATATATATATAATAATATATATATATATATATATATTATATATATATATATATATATA
Source organism: Trachelipus rathkii (assembly GCA_015478945.1). Lineage (NCBI taxonomy): Eukaryota > Metazoa > Arthropoda > Malacostraca > Isopoda > Trachelipodidae > Trachelipus > Trachelipus rathkii. The sequence goes on from JABUQX010053517.1 coordinate 14,899, forward strand.
TATATTATATATATATATATATATATATATACTATATATATATATTATATATATATATATATATTAATATATATATATATAATAATAATAATAATAATAATAATAATAATCAGATCATGTGAAATGTAATAATTATATGCCCTAGAGCACAAATAAAACTTTACTAAGTAATAAAATCTACTTTATATATTGCATACCTCTCTTAACATATTGTATTTACTGTATTTTAATGCTAAATACCCTAAAAAGACTTGATATATATGAAAAAAAGTAATTTTTAAAAAAAAAAACCGAAAAAAATTTTTGGCCTTTGGTCTTTTTTTTTAAAAAAACGTGTTTTTTTTTTTTAAAAAAAACGAACGGTTTTTTTTTAATCCCAACCCTATATATATATATATATATATATATATATATATATATATATATATATATATATTTATATATATATATATATATATACTATAGTATATATATATATATATATATATATATATACTATATATATATTATAGGTATATAATATATATATATATATATATATATAATATATATATATATAATAATATATATATATATATATATAATATATATAATAATATATATATATGCAAAGTGTTGGGGTATTAAGGATTCAGATACCTCGCCCTCCTCAAATTTCAAGAATATTATGTACACATTATAATTTTTAGAGTTCTAAGGTCAATATTGTAAAAATGTGAAAAATTCAGCAAACCCCGCCCAGAAATTTTTTTTCACCCTACGCATTATATATATATATATTATATATATATATATATATTAGTATATATTATATATATATATATATATATAATATATATATATATATATAATATATTATTATATTATATAACTGTGAGGACAAGATTTCTTTGCCCTCACAATAATCCTGTACACCTCTCATAGTAGCTTTGTACACGGCTATATACACCTGTAACATCACTCAAAAAGGGGGTTCTCTATATGTTAAATTTTAATTATTATTGGTATTTCATTATGTGAGAAAAATATTCAGTGACTCTTCTGTACGGCCCCATTGTCGTAAAAATGAGTCACTGCAAAATGCTACCCGAGAATGCCTGCATTTGAGGGAAGGCAAGGCAGTAAGATCTCAATCATAAGAAGAGAGGTCGGTATTGAGTGTCGGCTTGGTAAAAAGGCCAGGAAAATTGTGTTTCGATTATAAAATTATGATGTTAACCTTCACCAATATTATTAATAACTGTGAACTGGCCCATTGTGTTAACTCTTAAACATTGATACTATTATTTACTACCTGATTTAATTAGTCTTAGAAATAAAAATAAAAAGTAATTACCCCTTTTCATTACCACTGTATTAATTCTTCAAGGGTTAATGCAAAGAAATGGTAACCTTTCCAGAGTGACGTTGAACTCCCATACCTAACTGATCTGAAGAGTGTCAAACAGTGAATTAATTCAAACAGTGCCTAATTAAGACAGAGAAATTAAAAAAAAAAGTGCCAAAAAACAAAAAAAAAAAAAAAAAAAAAAAAAAAAAAACAGTTCAAATTCCCCGAAAAAGCAGTGAAATAAGAAACCCTATCGCAATAGGCTTAAAAACTTTCCCCTAAAAAAAAAAAAAAAAGAAAAAAAACCGTTAAGAATGCCGAGTTTAAAAAGAAAGTCACTCAGAGTTCAAACGAAGAAAAACAACGTAGCTATTGTGACTCGGTCTCAATCCTCAAGACCCCATCACACTCCCCCAGAAGTCCCCCCAACCGAAGGAGTAAATGAAGAAGGTGACGCATCACAATACGAGACAGAATCGGACAGCGAGATCCAAGGAGAGCATGAAGCAGCAAACCTGGTGAAGAGTCACCCTTCCCCCACTCTCTTAGGGAGAAAGGGAAGAAAGAAGAATCTCCCCCTCAATGCTATTCCCCCCTTCAACGAATTCAATGCCTTAGAGTGGATTCGGCAAACGACAATGATCTTTAACCTTAATGAAATCATCGATCAAAGGGAGAGGGTAAGGCTTCTGGCATCAAAATTACCAAGCAAGATTACAAATTCGTTGAAACTTCCCCTAAAAGACGATTGTTATACTAAACTAGTAAAGGTAATAGAAAAACTCTATGCACCATCGCTAAGAACGCAGATAGAAGAAGTCTTTCAATCAGGAATGAGGGAGGCGGAGCTTCCATCTGATTATGCAGTTAGAATAAAGGAGATGCTCGGATTATCCACTTTCGATTCAATAACGGACAACGATGCAAAATTTATTAGAGAACTCTTTCTCTTACGATTGCCTAAGCAATTACAGATCTCCCTCATGACAACAGAGAAGAACCATGATTTTGAGGAATTGATTGAAATTGCCGACGACATTTTTAACAAATTTTTTTCCCAAAACGGTGCTCGCCAATCCCCCGCGGGGGGGAGAAACGAATGGCAATCTGTGAACGCCGTACGACCAGCAGAAGAGAAAGTCACCAAGCCACCCAACAGAGAGACTTCAGCCCAAGAGAGGGAGATAAGTCGGCTGATAATCTCTCATGAAAAGTCAGCTGAAGAAATGAGATCACTCGCCAAAAGCGTAATAGAACTCGCTAAGACGATGTGTCAGAATGCGAAGAATTCCCCCACCCAACAATGATCAAAATTCAAGAGGAAGGAATTTCAACCGATCAACATATAACAACGTTGCTGCTGGCCCTAGTACAGAAGGCCTTTGTAGGTTTCATAAGAAATTCTTGCACCGTTCATTTAAATGTGAGGGTCGATATTGTCCGATGTACACCTTGATATCGCAACCCCCGGCAACTCCTTCTCCCCCGCAGCGGAACTCCAACATTTCGAACCAGGGAAATGGAGAGGTTGGCCTGTGAGACGATCCCCAGGCCAGGTAGGGGTAAATATGTGGGGAAATGACGCCTCTGTGAGTAGAAATCCTTGTAATTGTTTACCCTGCAACTTTTGTATGAATAAGTCTAATTTTGGGCGGGGAAATATTAATTTTAACTATAGTAGAAGACATTATTATAATGATAATCAAACCAATGGTAGGAATTATGGTCGTAATTATAATAATAGAAATTACAGTAACTATGATAGGGACAATTTTTATTATAATAATCACCATGGTAATGAAAATATTAATTATAGCAGTAATGGTTATGATAATAATGCACGTGTTGATCATAATAATTTTTATAATAATAATGAGTATGCTAATCTTAATGGCCAGAATAGTAATAGGTATTTTAGTAATAATTGTAATTATATTAATCGTGGGTATGATGGAAATGTTAATTATATTAATAGATTTAAATGGAATAGAAATTTTACTTGTAAAAATAATCAGAGGCAGGAGCGGGTAATTAACAATGCATCTGAAATCGAAAATTTTAACGGTGAAACGATGACTCAAATGGCTGAGAGAGGGGCTTCTAGTGAGTCAACCTCTCCCCCACACGAGTCAACCATCAAGAAGTCAGTAGGGGTAGAGTCATCTTCAACTTTTAATTGTAACTCAATGCATGATGAGACTAATAACAATAATGACAATAATAATAGTAGTGATTGTAGAATTAGAAATGATAGCCATAATGATGGCAATAACGGTTTTGTAAATTCTTATAATTACTTTGAAAGCAATAGACTTGTGAATGAGTCGCTGTTTCCCCCCTCGGAGTCGACCTGCTCCCCCACTTTGATCACTGGGGAGAAGGCGGGAAGAGAGGCGACTCAGACTTGTGACTCCATACTTGTTGATAAAAATAATGATCAAAATGAATTTGTAATTAATGAAAGGGGCGAAGTTCCCTTTCTGAAAATGAATTGTATTAGCTTTAGGGATGAAGGAGGTTCTTCTCCTTCCGATAAGCATGAGGGATCATTAATTTTAAGAAATAATGCATGTGACTTATCTGGTAATACTGTAGTGGAAGTTTCTGGCAACTCTACTGAAATCGTTGCAGCTGTTAGAGATATAATTTTTGATAAACTATATTACATTTCGGATAAAACTAGCAATGAATCCTATTTACTAGACTGTGGGAGTTGCCTCAACCTTATGAGTGCTTCTGAATTAGATAAGGAGGGGGCCCCGATTGGCAGTGCCAGAGCCGCAAATGGGGGCTGCATGAACATTTATGATAAAAGGGTAATCAAAATTGATTTGGGGTTAGATAGACTTTACAATGTGCATACCTATGCGGCAGATATCAAATTTAATGTTCTCGGCATGCCTTTTCTCAAAGAACACGGGTTCATTATAGACTTTAGGTGCCATTATTTATTAGATCCCAGCACGAAACGTAGTATTTCTCTTAGTAATGAGGCTTTTGATTTTTCGGAACATGTTCGAAATTCTATCTTCCCTCTGGCCGCTGTCTCTTTAAATATACCGCTTTGCGAATACGAATTAGTTAATAATTTAATTAGGAAGTATCAAGTCTTGTTCTTGAATCCTTATGAAGCACCTAATTTAAATTTAAAGAATGATCAACTCAAAAGATGGCGCTTTATCTGTACAAAGTACAGGAAGAAAGGAGGCGTGGCTTATTTTGACAGCTGTGAGAATGGCTTTGTCGCTCATTCACAACTTGGTGGTGAAGGGAATGGGGGGGGGGGGGGGGGGGGTAAAGATTGTACTATTGGAAGGGGGGGTGAAGATTGCACTGTTGATGAGGGGGGAGGGGAGAGAGAAGAATGTCCTTTGAAGGAAGAAATTTTGTGCGAGTTGGCGGCAAATTACCCATACCATGTGAATGTCAGCGGCTCGCCGATACAATTGAGGAGTAGAAGCATAGCTCCACATCTTTTTGAGAAAGCAAGGGAGGAAATCAATAAATTATTGGACGCGGGGGTCATTTCGCGGGGGAGAAGCAATTGGGGTTTCCCAACTAGTTTTTTGCCAAAGCCGGATGGCAGAGTTCGTTTAGTCGTCGATTGATTTGAGATTATTGAACCAGAGATCAACCTCTGACAATTTTACTCTGCCTAAGATTAAAGATATCTTACTGCAATTGCAACATTGCAAGTTGATAACACGGCTAGACGTTCGGCAAGCTTACTATAACGTGCCGATCAGCGAGGAAACAAAGAAATATTTCACTATTACTTGTCCTTTTGGTAACTACAGTTTTAACTATTTAATACAAGGACATAAGTGTTCTTCTAGTGCCTTCCAGCGCCTCATGTCAATCTTGCTTGGAGATTTAAGGAATGTTTTTGTTTATTTAGATGACATTTTAATTGCCAGTTCGACTCTTGAAGAACATGTTGCAATGTTGGAGAAAGTTTTAGAGAGATTAAAGTATATGAAAATTTATATGAACCCCAAAAAATGTGTACTTGCAGTCGGAGAAACAGATTTTCTAGGTTTCAATATTAGCGAGAAGGGAATTAGGCCTAGTAAGGAGAAGATCGATGCAGTGGTGAATGTTGCAAAACCAACAACTATCAAACAACTTAGAGCATTCCTCGGTTTATATAACTTTTGCCGAATTAACATTGTCGGAGCGGCCCAATTGTTGCAACCCCTAACAAAAATGTTGAAGGGAAAGCCTGCCTCCAATAAAAGGATTTCCTGGGGAGTGGAAGCAGACCGGGCATTCCAAGAAGCTAAAGCGGCAATGGTGAGTGCCACCCTGTTGTCGTTCCCCGATGAAAAAACTGAGTTACTATTATACACGAAGGTGAGTGAGTTCACTATAGCCAGCGCGCTGATGGGAGAAGAAAATAATCAGACGAAGATTTTCGCTCTTTACAGTACCATACTTACTGAGGTGGAAGTGGCACTACCACAGTTGGTTAAGGAATTACTATGCGTCAATAACAGTTTACAAAAATATGCTTACTTAATTGCAAATAGGAAAGTCAGTATTTGTACCAGCAACAGTGGGTTAATAACAGCTTATGCAAAAAAGAGTGCCACAAATGTTCATAACATTCGGGAGATAAATTTATTAAACGCCATTGCAAATTTTGACATTGAATTTAAATTGGTCTCTAAGGCTAAAAATAAATTGGCGATAATTTTAACAGAATTGGCTAACGAAAGAGATAAGATTATAGAGACTGGGGAATTGCAACTAGCTTGTATAGAAGATGGGGAGTGGGCGTGGCCAAAAGAAATTGCCATGGAAACGGAGTTACAACTGGAGGAGGAGTTTAGTGGATGGAATTCTCTGAATTCCGTTACGGAAGGGTTAAGCCCTTTAAATCGGACCTTAAAAGAACAAAATAATAATAATAATAATAATAATATAATAATAATAATAATAATAATAATAATAATAATATAATAATAATAATAATAATAATAATAATAAATAATAATAACAAATAATAAATAATAATAATAATAATAATAATAATAATAATAATAATAATAAAGAATAATAATAATAATAATAATATAATAATAATAATAATAATAATAATAATAATAGAATAATAATAAAAGCGGTAATATAATAATAATAATAATAATAATAATAATAAAATAAAAAATAATAATAATAATAGTAATAATAATAATAATAATATAATAATAATAATAATAATAATAATAATAATAATAATAATAATAATATAATAAATAATAAAAATAATAATAATAATAATAATAAATAATAATAATAATAATAATAATAATAATATAATAAAACGATAATAAATAATAAATAATTAAAATGATAGTAATATAAAAGCGGAAAAGTGATAAATAATAATAATAATAATAATAATAATAATAATAATAATAATAATAATAATAATAATAATAATAATAATAATAATAATAATAATAATGATAATAATAATAATAATAATAATGAGAATAAAAGTAATAATAATAAGAATAATAAAAGCGAAGGTGATAATAATAAATAATAATAATAATAATATATAATAATAAATAATAATAATAATTATATACATAATAATAATATAATAATAATAATAATAAAAATATAAAAGAATAATAATAAAATAATAATAATAATAAATAATAATAATAATAATAATAATATTAATGATAATAAGCGATAATAGTAGCGAAGCTGGTGATGATAATGATTTCCATGGTATTGTAATACGAATACTATAACTTACAGTAAAAAAGGGTTAAATGGAATGATGAAGAAAATTCAGGATGGTGTAGATTTCAAAGAGATAGCTATAGAACAGGAGACTGATGGTTATATATGGGGGCCAGGCCTTTGAGTACTCAGCATTTATGGGATGAGAAAACCGGGTGCTTTAAAAACTACGTTTGAAGCGTTCTTTTTTTGGGGACGTGGATGGCCTAGTGGTTAGAGCATCCGGTTGTTGTTAACTCAGCAACGCGGAGTCCCAACGTTCGAAGAGATAGCTATAGAACAGGAAACTGATGGTTATATAAGAGACCTAATAAAGGGGCTGAAAACTAGTGGGTTAAGGGCCTGTTACAAGGAATTCATCCATCGGGGCGAGGAGCTGTCTTTGGCGGTTGACATCTCCACAGGCACAGCTAGAATATTAGTACCGGAAAATCTGGTGGATGATGTCATAGAAAAAATACATAATACAAATCACTTGGGAATTAAACGGACTTTGACTGTTCTAAGGGCGG
>JABUQX010053517.1:37500-40545 GCA_015478945.1 Trachelipus rathkii
ACACGCACACGCACAGCATCCACTTTTGGATTAAAAATGAGAATTAATAAAATAAGATTAAACAGGACAGTGTTTGGCGTCGGAGCACTCAAACATCTAAAATTTTAGCTTAGAACTGAGGTTTAGAGCAGCGGTCTCCAAACTTTTTTGATCGCGTACCCCTAAGACGAAAATAATTATAAGTTGTACCCTATAGGCCTATATTATAATATATATATAATATATATAATATAATATATATAATATAATATAATATATATATAATATAAAATATATAGACAAAGACAGCGACCAATGAGAGAACCTCGCGCTCACGCTTTTTTTACAGTTTGTGCACCAACCAGTTCACGACAGAGCCTTATTCAAGGAAGGGGTGTAGTACGCTAAAAAGTTCACCCTCTAGCGCAAATTATGCAGATGAGCACCGACGCAGGCTTTAAAGTGAGGTAGATTAAATTCAGCAGGAAACACAGAAGATTTGGAAGAGATTCACATACAGAGGTGCAGGAAAGTAAAAGGAAGCACCGAGCGAACTAGCCTGGAGTTTACCAATATCAACGACACAACACACTCGTGCAACAGATACAGCACCCCTTGTGCTACGAAGGCGTCGTGAAGGTGGTGGTAAGAGAGTGATAAGTTTCCTCGAGCACGTGCCGTTGCTGCACCTATAGAATAGAGATAAAGCACCAACATCGCGCCTCAAAGATAGAAGTCAAGTGAACTGGAAAGGTACAGACACAGTTTAAATAGCCTTTTGGCCTTAGACTGGACTCTGTCCAAAAAGCCGGGTGAAATCAGAGTCCCCCCTTAGATATGAGAACAGTACTCCATACAAAGGCGGATGAGACCCTGGATAGCTGGAGTAACTGAGAAGAGGAAAAAAAGTCTCGCAGTCTAAACAGAACTTCCAGTTTCTTTGAGCCAGCCGTAGCAACCGTTTGTTGATGTAAGGTTTCCAAAGACATTTTTTTTGTTTTATGTTTTTTTGGCCAAGGGGTGTTTAATTATTGTCAATAGGAGAGACGAGAGAACCGTTGAAAGAGATAAGAAAGTGTCGGAAAAGGTGTTTTTAGAGAGGGAGATTTGTAGAAGTTGGGTTTTTAAAAAATTGAATTTCACAAGATTGAGACGATCCCATCCGGAAATTCTATTCATATCAACGAGAATAGAATCGGAAAGATTAAGACGAAAAGGCAAAATTCTAGAAGTAAAAAGGAGGTGAGCAATATTAAATGAGTTTGAAGAATGAATAAGGTCAAGTCATCGGCATAGCGATGTGGACAGAGTTAGATGTGAGGTGAGAGATTTCAAATTTAAATAAAAAAAGTTAGGAATAAAGTAGGAGATAAAGAACAGAAATTCCTGAAGGAACACGCAACTATTGACAAGAAAAAAAAAGAAAGTCGCCACCATACAACACAACAATTGATATTGAGCTATTGAGAGAGGAAGCTTAAGACATAAGCAAGCAAAAGGAAAGAGGAAACCCAAAGGAGAGGGAGCTTGGAGAAGCAGCGACTAGTGCCATATCCCGGTCAAGATGCTTGGATATGCCAAGCGCCACCACGCAAGTTTTCCCGTAGGTTCCTAAGAGCGAAAAGCCATAAATCGATTAGATAGAAAGTAAATCGCCAGTAGACCTCGAGCTCCGAAAGTCGTACTGGCTTCAGAAAGAAAAGGGAATGAGTTTTTCCAGATGATCTAAGAAGTAAGAGTTGGAGAAGGGTTTCAAAGATCTTAAGATTTGAGAATACAAATGAGACTTTATAGTGCGATAGTTAGAAAAAAGGATCAGAAGAAGCGGCTTACTTTTTTTCGGTAATAAATTGGACATGTCGTGCTTTCGACGTGCGCTGAGGGAAAAGTGCTATGTATTGAGAACATAAGAGAATATAGTTGAACGAGGGACGGGAACAGCACGGAAGGACACTTCCTTCCTCAAAACTCGGGGAGGAATGCCATCCGGGCATCTCTCCTTCCAAAACGTTTCCTTCATCGTGGGACAATGATCTGTCTCAAGTAATATTAATATATAATCATAGGCAAAGGCATAGGACACCTGAGAGGAGAATGAGGAGGAAAAGGAATGGCACAATCATACACTCTCAAGTAATCGTGAGCCTACCTCTTTGGCATACCCCCAAGTATCACTTTGCGTACCCCGGGTACGCGTACCCCACTTTGGAGACCACTGGTTTGAGGAATGAAAAGGCGCAGTACAGCCATCTTGAAAAATTAGAAAATACCAATTTTTGAAAGAAGAGAAATGTACAATAGAAAAAGGTTGTACAATAAAACAATTGGCTTGCTTCTCCTCGGCCGCATCTGTCTTTTAACTTTGGCTAAACATGTTTAAAACAAAAGCGTAGGAATACGCAATTAATGAACTGATGTGGGAAGGATGTAGAACAAAATTCCTACTGATTCAGCCAACAAATAGTTTGTTTAAAGTCTAAAACAACCTCCATGAGTCCCGGTTTGAACAAATTATTATAAGCAGTTTTAGAAAATTCCAGACTTACATTAAATCAAAAATATTTTTTTTGTTAAGCTACTATCCGATTTGTTAGTGGTTGGTGGTATATGGTAGCTTTTTTCAATTTAAAAGTACAGTTTCTGTAGAAGAAGGAGTTTGAATACTCAGTAGAAAGCCTTGTTTTAACCTTGCTGCGTGTTCCAACATTAATCATGAAGAAATAGTAGTTGCTTTGTGGTTCGTACGTTCTCTCTCTTTTATTTTGGGAATAGCTAAATGCAGTGACCTCATACCACATTGGATGACATTCCTTTTTTAAGAAAGTAGAACGAGCTGCTTCCACATTTTACATGAGAGACCCCCTATATCTTTTTGCTGGTCAACATTAATATATATATATTATATAATATAAATATAAATATTAAAATTATATATATATATATATTATATATATATATATATATATACTATATATATATATATATATATATAAATATAATATATATATATATAGAATATATATATATATATATATATATATATATATTATAATAATATATTATAAA
>JABUQX010053518.1:5000-7500 GCA_015478945.1 Trachelipus rathkii
TTATGTTTGTTAAATAATATATTATTAAAAATTATACCACTATTACTCTTTATATAATATTAGCTTGAAAAGTTTAAGTGCGTGAATGCAGCTCCCCTAAGCTGCTGCAGTTTCCCCCTATTGGTTCAGGGACCCCAGTTTTGAAACAACTGGCATAGTGTGTATGTATTACATACTTTTCTAAGGATGGATTAGTACACTCTTAAGTAGTTCAATTCAAAATAATAATCCATAGCTTTCAAAAATAACGAGAGCTATGAATTGAGGTAGAAGAATTTTGGAATGTATTTTAAAATCTGACGTGCCTAACCTTAAAAAAAAAAAAAAATTTAAATCTTCCTACATTTTCCCTTATCTCCTTTTTCTCCATCCATGCCCCCACTAACCTAATCTTGCATAAAACTACATAATGATCTGATATACCCATGCTCAACCCCCTCACTGGTTTAACATCCTGCACATACTTCAACATCTAATTCTTCACCAACACAAAATCAATCATACTCTTCACTTCCTCACCATCTCTATTTACGCCAACTTGAAAAATGTATTACCTACACACATACCTCTCTCAACATAGAAATCAGTGATCTTACTACCATTCTCATTTTCTCCCACAACACCAAATGCACCTGTTACTCCATCCTTTTTTCGATTAGCTATCCAACCATTCAAATCGCCCAGTACAATCACTGAAACCCCTACTCACTCCATCTAAAACACCATTCAGTTTATCCCCAAAAATCTCACTCTCCTCCACATCATCTTCAGATGGACCATATGCAACTATCACACAAACTTTGACTTTCTCAAACTTAAATTTAACCATAAGTATTCTAGCACTCACACACACAAACTTCACCATAGATTTATACCGCATTTCACTCATCAACATTCCAACTCCTCTCCCTCTTTCATTCCTCTCCACTCCTGCATGTACACATTTCACTCCACATCACTCATCCTCACCATTCCCTTTCATCTTCGTTTCAGTCAGAGCAAGCAAATCAAACTTGCCCTTTTTACATACATCCATCACCTCTCTCCTCTTCTCCTCACCATTTATTCCCCTTGCCCTTTTTACATACATCCATCACCTCTCTCCTCTTCTCCTCACCATTTATTCCCCTAACATTCCATGTACCTATACGATTCACAGTTTCGCCGGGAAATACATGACCAATTTTTTGAATTCTAGAAATGCCCGAATTTGGCATTTCAGCATTTCCGTAATAACTTTTTTAATTGTCAATCGATTCCCATCACTGAAAAAGCAAGATGCACCTTTTTTGATAGCTCTAGAATAGTTATTTGTGAATATTTTTCATTTCACTTGAAATTTGTTCAACATTGGCACTCTCTGATTTTGGCACTTTCATAAAATTGAATAGATGTTCCTAATAGCTTATGGAACTGATTTTAAAGTGAGCTATGGTTAGAATGGTCCATTATCGAAAATTGCAGAGAATATTTTTAATTTTTGACTGTGCCAAGTTATGGCAAGTTTTTGGCACTACGTATAATCGAAAAATTAAAAATGATTTTTTTTTGTGATAACTTTTTTAGTAATGATATAGCATGTATAGTTGAAGGAGGTATATCTTTTTTTTATTTAGAACAATTTTTTATACTCAATATTTTTAACACTTGCACTGGTGAAATAAATACTCGGTTTTTGACCGGGGGGGGGGGGGGGGGGGTGGGCCAGAGCGCCAAAGCTTGGGGTAATCGACCGTTTAAAAAGATGATATATATATAATATATAATATATATATATATATATATAATATATATATATATATATATATATAATATATATATTATATATATATAATAAAATAATATATATATATAATATATATTATATGTTTTATATATTTTATATATTTATATATATTATATATATTATATAATATATATATATATATATATATAGTATATATAATATATATATATATTATATATATATATATATACAAAGTTCATATATAGATGTCGTAAAACAACGTCGATGCAACGTTACCGTGTAACGTTGCAGGGATGTCGTAAGAGTACGTCAATACTACGTTACCATAGGACGTCGCAGTGATGTCGCAAGAGTACGTCAATACTACGTTACCATAGGACGTCGCAGTGATGTCGCACTGTTACGTCGCTGAGAGCTGACATTTCCACATCCCAGGGACGTAATTATTATGTTACTAATACGATGTCGGACATGGCAAAGGGAACGTGAAGCCGACATCGCTTTACGTTAGTGTGCTATAATGGGTTAATATATATATATTATACTATTATATTATATATATATACTATATATATATATATATAATATATATATATTTATATTCTATAGTATTATTTATATATTATATCTATATATATATATATATTTATTATAATTCGGGATAGGAGAGGGGTTGGACGCTATGATATATATATCGGACGTAATTATCACAATTTGTTTATGGACGGCAAAACTTATAATTAAAACGATTTA
>JABUQX010053518.1:12500-15000 GCA_015478945.1 Trachelipus rathkii
AGTTTTCTCAGCAACAATCTTCCTATATTGAATTTCATACTAATGCAAATAAAGATATAAGTTCATTGTACATCTCTTTATTAAGGGAGGAGTTGGGTAGAAGCTGGTGGGGTGCATTTTGAGTTGGGTCCCGTCCCCTGGTAAAAATTATATTAATAGATTGTGGCTTAAACTCGATATATATATATATATATATATATATATATATTATATATCTATATATATATATAATTATATATATATATATATATATATATATATATATATATATATATATATATATATATATATATTATATAAATATCAAACATCCGCATCGCATCCGCATTCGCGGATGCGAAAAATGACATCTGCTGCATCACTATATATATATATATATCTAATATATATATATATATATATATATATAAATATATTTATACAAAAAAATTATATAATATATAATATAATATATAATATATATATATATATTATATATATTATATTATATATATATATATATAATATATATATATATATCATATATATATATATATATATATAATATATATATTATATATATATATATAATAGTATTATATTATATATATATTATATATATATATATATATATATAATTTATAACTTTAGCCATAAAAGTAATTGGTCACTTTCGCATAAAAGGAGTCGGAAGGTAAAATTTGTAAGATTTCGCAACCAACGGAAATTAATTGCATGTGTCACTATATATATATATATATATATATATATATATATATATATATATATATATATATATATCTTATGATTGGTCATGATACGCTGTGTTGCTTGAAGGTTACATATGACAATAGCTACATTAAAAACACTTTAATAAATTAAAACATTTAAAATTTTGATTACAAATTTTCGACAACTTTGTCCTTTTTCAAGTAATATTTATTAACAATGAGACCAAAGAAATTTTTTTTATTATTTACGGATTATATTCTTTAATTGGTAGGTTGGTTTTCTATTAAGCTTTTGTAGTAAGGTGACATTTGCATGAAATTATTTTGTATTCGTGTCTATCTTCGTAATCTCAGAAGCAGCGGTTATTAATTGGGAAAATTGAAAATATGCAGAAGCCTCTGTAATTTTTTCTTTTGTGGGTGTCAAGTATGTTTCTAATGTGTGTCATGTTATTAATTTGTATTTGATGATTTTGAGTGAATCTGTGGTGAGTGAGGGCTGAATTTTCTTGGTGTGTTTCTAGGTCGTGTTTATGTTGTTTTTTTCTGCGGATAAAGTCTATTGTTTCTCCATAATAATTATTGTTACAATTGTAGCAAGGTATTTTGTATAGGCATGGGGGATTTTTTGACTGTGTTTTGGGGGGTTTTAGTACTTTTTTGATTAGAATATTGTTTGAAGGGATTAATTGTATGTGTTGTGGTATGAACTTTTTTATGATGCTTGTGTTAATGTTAGGTATAGGTATATATGTTTTTGTGTTACGTTGGGTTGTATTTGTTGTGTAGTATTTTTTCTTTGCATTTTTATAGGCATTGTGTATTATATTGGGGGGATATTTTAGTTTTTGGAAGGTGTTTTTGATCAGATTTTTTTTTTTTTTTTTTAAGTGGGTGGGAGAGCAAATTTTGAAGGCACGTAAATATAAAGCGGAAAGTGTGGCTTGTTTTGTGTTTTTTGTATGTGCGGAGTACCAATGAATGTATGTAGGGTTGGAAGTGGGTTTTCTATATACGGTGAATGAGGGTTTGGTGTTGTGTTTTACAAACAAACACACGGACTGAGCATGGGCTCCCCCCTGTCACCCATGCTCAGTAACATATACATGGAACTTCTCGAACACTACTACATTCTCCCCCACACACTTCTCACAGGTTGTGTTTGGCTCAGATATGTTGACGACATATTCGCTGCCGTCCCAAACACAACCACCCCTCAAAACATTCTAAATTTCATAAACACCATACACACAGATATACAATTCACAATGGAAACCTCCTCCCACAACACTATTCCTTTTTTAGACACACTCATACTAACCGACCACAACACCAAACCCTCATTCACCGTATATAGAAAACCCACTTCCAACCCTACATACATTCATTGGTACTCCGCACATACAAAAAACACAAAACAAGCCACACTTTCCGCTTTATATTTACGTGCCTTCAAAATTTGCTCTCCCACCCACTTAAAAAAAGAAACAGATCTGATCAAAAACACCTTCCAAAAACTAAAATATCCCCCCAATATAATACACAATGCCTATAAAAATGCAAAGAAAAAATACTACACAACAAATACACAACGTAACACAAAAACATATATACCTATACCTAACATTAACACAAGCATCATAAAAAAGTTCATACCACAACACATACAATTGATCCCTTCAAACAATATTCTAATCAAAAAAGTACTAAAACCCCCCAAAACACAGTCAAAAAATCCCCCATGCCTATACAAAATACCTTGCTACAATTGTAACAATAATTATTATGGA
>JABUQX010053518.1:20000-45661 GCA_015478945.1 Trachelipus rathkii
TTTTATTAAGACGTTATTGTCTTGTCATTTGGTTGCTTGACTGTCTGATAAGTAAATCTTTACTCGTCAGTTTAGCACGTATTCGTGTCATTTAGAACGTAATCATCATTTCTCATAAATTAGGTTTATCTGTCTTTGTGTGTATGAAACTTTGGGATGCGATATATTTCTGGTGTGATTGCCCAGCGGTTGGTTTTGTCGTATGTGTCTTTTGTCGGTTTTGTTGGTTGTGGTGGTTTAGATATTTTTAAAATTATTATAATAATTAAGTAATTAATATAAATTTTTATATTTTGACGAATAATTTTTTTGATTCATATTTTGATGGTATTTTATTAGTATTCATTTTGAAGGTAATTTTAATATGTTCAATAGCTTAATTTTTTAGGTTTATATGAAACTATTCATAATACAAGTAGGTGTATCTCTTCCCTCCGCATCTGTTTTGTTTACATTTTTGCTAAGAACGTGATTAATTTGCAAGATTGGCTAATAGCAACCTACATAGAATTAATGGAAATTTCTTATGTTTTGTTGAGGCATTGCTTGTCGGATTTTGCGGTGGTCAATGTGTGTACAAAACGTGAGACGCAAGCTTCGATGCTATGTTTTTATTGTATCCGTGAAGCAACAATAGAAACGAAACGGCTTTTATTTAAATTAAAGTTTGCGTTTCATAAAGTCTTATTGTTTTGTGCTATTTTGTATTGATCACTTTTTATTATAATGATTTTTTGCATATTTTTTTTTTATCTATTATTAGTTAATTAATTTTTCATAGATTCTTTATTGAGTTTAAATAAGTACTAAAAATAACTATAGATAAATGCCGGCGGGTGGCGTGTATGTGTCGAACGCTGCTGAAGCGCTCGCTCATAATGTCGCTGCGCGCCGAGGATGTCATGTTAAATATGCGCGCCTAGTTATTGTATATGTCTACTTATATTGTAGAATATAATAAGCTATAGATATTTACCAATGCACTGTCGTACATTCTATAATTACTATATCTTTTTATTAAATAAAATTGAGAAAAGTCGTAAAAAAATCCCTCAAATTGAATAATTCTTTAGATATGGCATGTACCAATCCATTCCGATTTCTAATTTCTTTTATTGCTCCCTGGTTTAATATATAGGCCTATTATATCTAATTTATTATATATTGATATATTATTATATATTGATGTATTGTACTATATTACATATTATCGTTAGTGATATATATATTATATATAGTTATATATATATATTTATTATTCATGTTTTCGATATTATTTATTATAGGGCGGGAATAGTTGAGGTGATATATATTATATGATATGATCTATATATATAAGCTATATATATTATATATTATACTATATATATTATATATAATATTCATGGTTGAGTAGAGGGTAGTATAATATTGTATTGTATATTCATATATAATATCCTATTATATATTAATAATTATGTGCAGCTTTTTCATCGCAATGTATCGACATCATCGAGAGTCTTCATGTTTGTGCCTGCGGAGATATATCTCTCCTTGGGAAGGCTAGTGAGTATATAATAAGACGCACTACTAGTTGATTGCTTCGAAAGGCAATATGAAATAACGGAAATATCTACATTAAACTATAGTTGAAAAACAATGATGTTTTATTAATCCCGTTGGTTAATTATTAATACTCTTCAGCATCAACGATTGATTTGTATCTTTTTTTGTCAGTTTTTCTAACTAATTAATCCTTAACGGACGTCGTCTGGCAAATAGCTAAGGTTCAATTTTTTTTATTTTCGCAATATTAGGGGTGGTGCAAGTGCCCCTGCACCCTGCTACTCCAATATATTGTATTATGGTTATATGTTAATTCATTTTGATGTAGTGGTTAGTAATATGTATATATAATATATCTAGATTACTTTTATTGTGATATATGTATTGCGTGTGTATTGATTCGTGTTTAGTAGTTATGTTCTTTTGTATTTGGAGTGGTTAGTATGTTTGTTATCGTATAGTTTGCTATTATTTATATAATGTGGTAGTACTTATATTATATGATCGGGTGTTATTTTGTGGTGAGTGTGTGTTATATATCATTATATTACTATATATGTGATAGTTTGTATTACATCATAGGGTCGATAGACGTCATTACACGGAATTTTCAGTTTATAACACACTGCGAAACAGCTGAAGGAAGTATTAGTATGGTGTGTTTGTGTGTTTCAATTACTTGTTCTTCTAGAATCAATATTCTCTCAGTGGTGGTAAGTGATTGATTTTTGTTTGTATAGTGTTGAGTGTGTGAGTTTTTGTGTCCAGCCACTAAACAATAAACCGTTCCAATATTAATAGATTCATGAAGCAATACTTAGGTGTTGAAGAATCTATATTAGATTGTTTTTAAGGCTATTTGATGATAGATCGTGTGAGAGTTAGGGAGATATGCACATGTGCATGGAATACATTCGATTATATTTGGCATTGGGTTGTGAATAAAAAAATAGTTTGTTTTGTGTGAAGATGAACTTTGGGAAGATATTGTTATTATTTAATAATTTTTCTTCGTTATGCTTATAATGAGTTGAATGGTATTTGTAAATAGTTATATAAATATATTTTAATTAACTTTTTAAATTTTTAAAAGTATTTATTATTTACTTTTAGGAATCGTCTGCAGTGTCTGCGCAAAACCGATATTGTTGTGTTGGCGGTTTTGAGTTTAGTCTGGTCGGTTTCTGGGGGTGTGTTGTTGCTAGTATCGTGTTCTGGGGTAGAGGAAGCGTTATAGTCTCTAAATTTAAAGAAAAATCAATCTCTCCCTCGCCCCCCATGGAGGTAAAATTAATTCATTCGTATAATCAATATGAATTAAAAGTAAAATTTATAAATTAATGTTTTCAATTTCTGGTATTGTTTTATTCTCTTTGAATCATCATAGTTCGTGATGAAGGTTGCAGTTGATTCTTACTTTCTGATACTACGTCGGGCAGTGGTGTTTTTTATTCTAGTGCTTCTGAAGGTGGAAAGAGTACACTCACAATGCAAGATGATTGTCTTTTGGATCAAAGCGGTGGTGGTATTAAAGGGCCGGGAGTTACTGCTTCGGGAGTGTGACCCTATACTTAGGTAGAACTAGCATCGGCGTGCAACAAACGTTTATCTTGATTGCTTAGCTGGGTCGCAAGAAGAAGATATAAAAAGTGGTGTATCGTAATGTGGGCGAAATCTATGACTGATTGGAGTGTATTACGTTTTCTTAACTGTGGGAGTCTCGTTTATAAGTTGATTTGGACTTGGATCATTGTGTGGTGCCGCGTATGGCCGAAGCGGCTTTATGGTAGTCATCTACATTTTAGGTTTCTTCCGTCCTTGTTGCCCTCGCAGGTTTCAGGGGGCACGTGTGCCAGCAATGCAATTGTTTGCTGGGCTGGTGGTGTCGGTGCTACAGTCATGGGGTTCATGGTTATTTGCTAGGTACGTGTGTTGTGTGGTCAGATTTCTGATGGCACATCTGGATGGGAACATCGTGGTGTATGTGGAAGCAGGATCTGTAGCCATCCCATCGAGTGCTTTATCTTCAAATAATGTAGCATCATTGTGGTCTTCCTCAATTGGATTAATGTCTTGCTTCTCGTTTCCACTCAGTGAATTGTTCTGTCAATATTAATTCTTGGAGTCTATTGGTATTTTAATTTTAGGTTCTATGGCAGGAAGTATTGGTACCCTGTTCCTGGTGTGGGGTGTTCCTTTCCCTGTTTCGATTTAATTGAGTAGTAGTGTCTCTTTGGGGCTGTTGTTGGTTGTGTGGGCATAATATAGTTCATTGGCTAGGTGGAATTTCTGCAATTGAGTGGTTGTGGTGGGGTTTTGGTCCTACCTAAAAATGTGTGGTGGGTGCTTGAGTCTATATAGAAATAATTTCTAGCATGGTGGCCCTAATTATCGGTGGTTTGTGCGGTGTCATATTAGGATGCTCTACGTGAGTATTGGGGTCGGGTCACTTCTGCTGTTTGTTCTCAAGGATCCCATTTTCTTCACTTACATTTGTAATGTCATATGAGTGTGGTCTTGCTTGTGACTCTTGGAGTCATCGTAGAGTTTTCTCAAGGAAATTACCCTGGTTGCGCTGCTTGTCCCTTGTTTCTTCCGAACGATAGTGTATATTTCTTTTGGGGGGATGTCATGTGGTGTTCCAGGATAGTCTCAGTTGTTGGTGCTTAAATTTTCGAGTATAATATGTTAACAAATATTTTTTTTGTTCATGTTGGAAAAAAAGGCAGAGTGTTTTGTTGGTTGCTGGTTCTCTCGTGTGTGCGAGGGGGTGGCAGAGTAGGGGAGTTAGACCCATTAGCTATTGCAGGAGGAGTTGCTTCAGTCAGTGGAATTCAGCAAAATACCCATATATCAGCTGATCATTCAGATCTGGCTCTATGCATATATGTTCGAAATTAGCTGAGTTATCTTGGTCGTGTTTAAAGAGGGACTCATTCCACAACCACCCTACTTTTTGAAATTAACGGAGTGGGACTGATTAATTTGGGGATTTGCAAGAGGTTGTGTTATTTTATCTAACCTTTGGTATTATGTCCTTCAGGTTATTTTTTAATATTGTTATAAAAAAATATGAGTTTGTAGTTATATATCATACTTTATGGTAGTTTATAGTTATTAGTACTAGTTTAGTATATTTAGATATATGATATATATTATAATTATTTATCTTGATATATATATAGTATGTTCGTATGTACGTGTACGTATTCGTATATTTGTATGTGTATTTATTTTATTTTATTATATTATTGTTGGATCCGTTTTATTGAGCTTGAAGTGTTCTGAAATGTGAGATTATCCGTTGTATGGTTTAAGGTTATGAATACTTTTAATTTTACAAATATTGGAGTTATTATAATAAATAATTTTTATTTGGTACTCTTTTTTTGTAGTCGATTGTAATGTGACAATTTTAAAATGGTATGTGTTAGATTATTATTGAGTCGGTTACTATGCTTTGGGTAATTGTTATGAATCTGTTGTCTTTAAAACTTTAGAATATGTTATAGATTTACCAAAGGATGGTTTGTAACAATAATTTATTGTGGTATTTTTCTTTTTTTTATCGGATTTTTTGTTTTTTGCGGTTGTAAGTTGTTGTATGTTTTTGTAAATTAGATTGATTTAAAAATGTTATAAGTACAAAAATATAAAACTTTTGGCTTTTCAATTTTCATTGTCGTCTATTAGTGAGTGAAAACTGTGCTGTTAAATGTTGGTTGTTTTTCTATGTATTTTCAATATATAATGTCGATGGTATCTTTGAAAATTTCTTTGATAAACAATTTCTTTGTGTTAATAAAGGTAAAGAACTTTTTGAAGTGTTGATGAGGACAGTTATTGGTGATTATATGTAATTAGTTAAAAACATTACCGATATAATTTGAAGAACTATCATATTTTTTACATAATCATTATATATTTAAGTGTTTTTTAAAACAAAAGTTTTCATATGAACTTGAATATATATATGGTTAGTTATGTGTTATATATGTTAGGTATGAATATTTTGTCTATTGCTTCTTTGTTATTTTGTGTTTTTACTTAGTATCTTTATTTAATAGTTTTATGTATAGTGATATTTTATATGAGTGTAGATGCTTAGAATAATGAGTGAGGATGGTGGTATAGTAACTGGTGAGATTTAATATTTTTGGTTATTATGTAATCAGTAATTATTAAGCTGAAGCAAGACCTTTCTTAGGGTTACTCACTTTGAAATTTAATCTATTCTTGGTCCTATTAAACTGGGTAACTTTATTGATCTCCTGCTAACCTCATAATAGTTCTTTATTAGTTGTGTGGTTGTGTTCGTGACTCTGGAGTCTTGTGTTTGATATTAAGCAAAGTGTATTCTGTGCTCTAGACTAGTGTATCGTGTTTTCCACAGCTTGTGTGTAGTGTTGTTGGGTGAACGCTTTCTATATTGTGGGAGCTCTTTGATTTTTGTAACGTCTGTTCAATTTGTTTTGGCTGATATAGAGCGTGGTATTCATGTAGAATATGTTTGAATCTGAGTAAGAATTGTGATGATATGCTGAGTATTTTGGAATGGTCCTTGGACCAGTACTGGCTTTTTGGCCGTATAGTATAGGATATAGAAGGTATTGTCTTATTAATCTGTAGGTCAATAAGTGGGTAGATTGTGTGGCTAGAAGATATAGTTATACAAAGGTTATGTACGTAGTGTGGCTGATGTTTGTTATTGCAAGAAAAGCCGGGTCTCGACTCTCTTTGTTTTTTGTTATGAGTTCCATTCTTCATTTTTTGTGCTCGAAGAGTGCGTTATAGAAAGTTGGCTGCATATGTTAAGTTCTTGTTTTTGCAAAGCTTAGGAGTAAGTGGTGAATAAATAGTTGTTGCTCATCAAAGAGTAATAGAATTTTTGCGACCTTACTAATCTGTGTGAAAGTGTGCTATTCCTATTCTTACTTCCAGTGCAGTCTGCTTTAAAGTGTGATGTCTCGCAGTGGTATCCATATAAAAGGAGTGGATTAGTGAATATTTATTCATGAACGCTGCGGCTATGTTGTATGGGTGTTACTGTTTAGGCGATGCTCGTGGAAACGTCGCGTATGATGATTCCATTTCAAATTGCTGTGTTATTCGTGTCTGTTTCAAGAGGCAAATTCTTGTTGTGCACTCATCTTAATTGTTTCCTCTATTTCTCTGCTAGAGTGAAGTGCTGTCGAACGTTGTGTTCACTTTAACAATTTAGTGGTGTATCCTGATTTTGTCGGCATAACATCTTTTATCTGACTGTTGTTTTTTTACATAGCCAGATGCTGTGTGTAGTGATAGTGAGTTTGTTACGATATACCAATGTTTCACGATCACTAGTCGTGAGAGTGATTAGTGCGTATTCGCTGAGTGCGAGATAGCTCGAGTGTTGTTGATAAATGTCTTTAACGCCATCTGTGTTCGATTAAAATCTCTGTGAGTCACAGAATCTTTGTAAAGGCTATTTATTGAGAGGTGAGGAGAGAGATTTGACATAGATGTGGTGTTGAGATCTGAGTTGTTATTGCAATGTGTCTGTCAATGAAGAGAGTTACAATAACGTTGATCAGTTATTATTTATTTCTTATATAGGTAATGTGTGGTGTGTTCTTGTTGACGACTTTGATGAATAAGTATTGTACCATATTTGGTTGATTGGGATAGTGAACTGTTTGCTCTTGTGTGATACAGCTTGTTATGAAATATGGGTTGTGTGTACTTGATTGAAGTCTTTAATTGACTGTATGATGTGTTCTGATGTGTATTGAAGCAAACTTATATTTATTTTTAGTCGATGGATTTATCACTAGAATTGTATAATAGTTGCATCCTTGTTTAAATTTTTGGATTCGATCTATTTCGTCAACGATCCATGTGATTAACCACGTCCTTATTTTAAACAGAATAATCGTAATTGGTTATCCCACTGAGATCGAGATTACTACTTAGACTAAATCGCGTTGACGTTAGCGAAAAGTTTCATTCGCTCTGCTCTTTCCTGATATTAGTGTTTCTGTCATTATAAAAATCAACTTTTAAATTGAAAATGAGGTCTTTATGCATTAATCAGTAGTTGTGTCTTTTTTTTTAATGGTAGTAGAGAGTATAAAGGTCAATTTACATTGACTCTTTTTTTTTTTTAGTGAAAATATGCATTTTATCAAATTAAGTTGGATTAAGTGTCTCATTTAAGGTGACTGGTTGTGGGTGGCGCTAGAACTTTTGGACTTTTATAAGACAAGATCTGTATGTCTCTGGCCTGGAATGACTTTCGCAGCTGGCACCCGTGTTTACTTGGGATATCTCTATTTCAAATATATATTATATTGGTTATATAAATTATATTTAGGTGTCAGATCTGTTTCTATATAGTGATGATTCTTCTAGTAAAGGACACCGTGGCGATGAGTGATATGATATCTGAGTAGTTGGGTATCAAACGAGTCACACACGCTGGTATTATAATAATTATTGATTTTGTGGATGATATTATGTATTTATGCGTTATTAGAGTATGTTACGTGGGGTATATAATAGTAATATATGAGAGCGGGTAATGAGTATACCATGTGTAGGTTAAGGTTGTTAGTTGTGCGACTGTATAACTGGTAACCTACTAGTACGCCCATGAAAATGATAATGATATACACGTTAGATATGTAGGAGATATTTAGTAGGTGTTTGCGGTGGGCTAGTCAATTTGAGTGTGAGAGTGTGAGCACATCAGGTTCGTGTACAGTATACAGGTATGGATAAGTGCGTACCCGGTTTGTTCTGAGGTCTTAAAGTTGCTGCTTGACTCGAGTGGTGTTAAACGGTTTTCTATTGGATAGCTGTAATAAATATGTTTATGCGGTGAATAAGTTAGTTGGGGTATGATATTATTTTTTGTATTTTGGCTGTGGTTTGGGCTTTTTTAGTTATAGTCTTATATTTTGTGTAATAAGGTAAGGTAGGTTGATTACTGTTGGAAAGTTATTGTGGTGTGTTTATTTGGTTATCAGCTTATTGGTATTTATTATTGTAGGTGTAGATTATAGTATAGTTGGTGGATATAATATAGTTAATTATATGATCGTATAGTTAGTTTCTATGCATTGTAGAGCACAAGTATTACTCCATATTGTGTGTAGACTTGGTGTCTTTAGTGACCTAATACGTATCAGTCAGGTTGTTAGTGATGAATTTTTGTTTAGAGTTAATACATTGAGCATCGTGAGAGTCTAGTGTTATAAGATTGTTGTCTTAACAGAGTCTTATCATGGAATCTATTAGCACAATGTGATAGTGTTTTTCCGTGTGTTATAACAAAGTTGGGCGCGTGTGCGCCTAGGTGTAGTTGGATTATTGGACCATATCGGTTATCTACACTATTCTTAGCGTAAAGGAGATGGTATGATTGTAGAGTGAAAGATTATATACCATATGACTAGTGATATAATTTTAGCTTGCGTTGTTTAGGAGTGTTCTATTACTCTTAATTGGGTTGTATATTCAGTGTAGTGAGTTTCTAAATAAATGATACTCCTGATTATGTCTATTGTGCGAGTTACATATTGTGGTGTTGATTTAGAGTGTTATGTAAAAAGTTTATTTTTTTTGTTATATTTGTGGTCTTTGTGAGAGTGTGGTTGTATATGTTTTTTTGTTGATATAGATTATGTTTTATGCATGTCTATTGTAATGCGTAATATATAGTTGATATAAGGAGATGATTATTAAAAAATAATAAATAAGATCATAATGGAAATTCATCATTATTGACAGATGTTTATTCTTCTCCCTACACGGAACCGAATGAAGTCATATTATTGATTATTTCGAAGCAATTAATTTTTTATATTTTTATTGAATTATTATTTAAAATGTATATTGGTTGAGAAACTAATGAGTAAAAATAATTAACGTCACGAGCTATCTGTTGTCTCGAGTGATCGGAATTTTTTAAAGAGTTATGAATATTTATTAATTGTTAATATAACATTAGCGTACGGTTATTCGAGCATCGACATCCAATGACTGCATCCCGTCGCGCGTCGTAGTACGCGTAAACGTTTCTTGTGATGTAGCCCAATGGCTGGGCGTCAGGTTGTGGTAGTGTCAGCCGCTGGTTCTGTTGGCTCTTCTTGGTGGGGCTCTGCTTTTCTGCGGATTAAGGTCTCACCCGATCCGCGGCGGGTTCAGACACAACGCTGAGGGACAATTTTGCAGAAATTTGTGAAGTTTACAAATTATTTAGTGTTTTGGAAAGATATTATGGTTCATTGAAATTCATTCTTAAAAGCAAAATTTCTTCATATATGAACCAATTCGTGTCCTATGGATTAAATGTATCAGAGATAAGTGTATCAAGAAATAAGCAATTTGTCCAGAGACAATCTGATCATATCTCGGCTGGTTGAAGTCCGATGGTGCTTTAACTGGCTGGTTGGCGCGGATTACGGCCGAGGTCAAAGTCGTCGTACCTTGGTATAATATAGTACGCTGTGTGATGCCGTTTTGCTAGTATTACAAGTGTCGAATAGAGGTTAATTGGTTTATTGTTTGTCGTTACAGGCTCCCCGTTTCTATTCACCAAGGGAGACTTTATAGTTCTGCAACACAGCATTGAGTAAAAATATATTTTGGTAATTGGTATAAGGGTCCAGCTATTGATTTTTATTATTTTTTTCTGAGAACCTTTGAAGTGCACTAAAATGACTAATAAAAGGGATTGGAAGTGTCTGCGAGGCCTATAGCATTTGTTGACATAGCAAATATCGATAGTTTGAGCCAAAGATCTATTTAATTTGCTGAGACAGAGGCCCATTTAACTCTATAGTTTTTCATCTAGATAGGTCTAGGTTTACAGTGATGTAGGATCCACTAGGTTAGTTCGGTTTACAACATCTCATTGATCTCATATATGTAGGTCTCGAGTGTCCCTGCTGAGTTCAGGTGTTACTTATAGATTGTAATGTTATGATGTACAGTTTTTACTGTGTCAACTAAAGCTTACAAATCTCTATAAGATTTGTTAAGTATACACAGATAACCTGAACTAGCTGGGTTCTAAACTTGAGACTTTACCTATATGGATTGACGATGCTGTAACCTAGATGGATTTATAATTTATGTAAATTATTTCATTAATATTTAGATAGCTATTAAATATTTTAAAATTTAATTTTTTTTTTTTTCATTTTAGACTTTTTAGTAGGCCAGGTAAGTCACAAGGGGAGGTTGTACCTATAAATCGAATAGATCTTTGGTGTAAACTATAGATATTTGCTACATCAACAAATAATGATATAGGCCTCACAGACACTTTCGATCACTTTTTATTAGTCATTTAGGCATTTAAGGGTTTAAAAAAATCACTGAAAGTCAGTTGCCAGCCCTTGCATACTAAACAATTTACCTATATTTTGAATTTTTTTATTAATATATCAAACTGAAAATAGGAATTCATATAAATAAATATTTTAGGTTAATCTTATTTTTATGGTCTTATTCACATTTCTTCATTATTCATTGTATAAGAAAGAACTTAAAAATAGTTTCATAGTGACATCTGGTATCATTTACTAAATTAGGGTTTGCTAAATTCTGTTACTATGGAAAATTGTAACCTAATGGAATCTAGGAAATTGCACTTGTTAGCATTTATAACTTTTGTGCTAAAGGCATTTTTGTTTTTGTTATTTGTAACTAATGGTAGTAAATGGCAAGTTTGTATTCATTTTGTCAAATGGTTATTCACAAACATGTTGTGAAGAGAACATGTAGTTTAAATTAACTCTATAAACACTTCCTTAATTTGTCGGTTAGATAGTCATTTTTCCATCTATACATAGAATGTAAATATCAGATAGATATCCTCATGAAACTATTTTTAAATAATTTTTGTCACTTGTGCTAACAAAGGGTAGAAAAAGAAAACTGGAAATGATTGAGTTTATATTCATTTTGTCAAATTTAGATTAGAAATGCTAATTAAGGTTTCAATTTGTATGCTAAAAGAATTTAAGACATGTTAACAAAGTGTAAATGATACCAGATGTTACATATATAAACTTACGTGAGTATTTTTAAGTACTTATACAGATGAATAATAAAGAAATCGTCATAAGGCTTAAAAATTGTATTATTTGGCACAGAAATATCGTTATATTAGGTATATAGGTATAGTGCTGTTACCCTAGACAAGAGGCATCATTTTGTTACTGGCAAAAATGGCCCGACCCTGTGTATTCGTTATATATGGTGTTTAGAGCGAGAAACAAAGTTGTGTCGGTATTTCGCTATTGTAAGCCCTATTTTAGTATGTTCAGTGTTAATTAAGGTGTTTAGGGTTGTGGTGGTTGGGGTCTGGTGATGTGTCATATATTCGATTTTTGAAATTCTATTGTTTGAGGCGAATCTTTTGTGGAAGATTTTTTTGCGTAAAAATTTTGTCTACTTTTGACAATCGTCGATATAACCATTGGTTGCTTTTGGGTACTTTTCTCGCCAGTTCATACTGCATTAATGAACTCTAGAAATTTACTTAATTATTGAATTAATTTATTCGTTATTCCCATGCCATGTGTAATCCCACACCTAAATTTCAAGTAATGTTGGTTGCAGATCTAATCGAACACATGACAGGTACGTATTCTTGGCGAAATAAAGACTATCAAAAGAGGGCTCCATTTGTATGTTAACCATAAAAGCCCACGTTTTTTTTTGGTAATGACAATTGGAACTTTACATTTAGTACTATATTATCATAAGAGTAAACTTTTAAGTATTGCTCTTTATTTTTGTTGTTAACTTAGAGATCTTGAAAAAATGTCATTGTTAATGTAAAAGTGGCCACTTTTCAATAGGTATGAATGGTGTATGTAATAAGGGCCATTGTCTTATGAGTTGGTAATCTTGTTGTATATGATACGGTAATATAATATACGTTAGTCAGGAGAGAGGTGTATTATTAGTAGTGTTGGCCCACTTTGGGATTTTTGTTGTTTATAATTATGTAAGTTTATTCTTTTGCTTTTATTTTATTTTGTTTTATTTAAAAACAAAAAAAAAAAGAAAAAAAAAAAAAATAAAAAAAAGAAAAAATCTTACCATATTTTATCCCACAAGAATACGTTACATATGACAATGCATTACATTAAAAACACTATAAGAAATTACCTCAACAAGTTATAAGGTTTTTAGCGGCATTGAATGTATTTTGAAAATAATATGATTGAATTTACTTTTGTTGATTTTATTTATTTTTTTTTATTTATTTCAAAAAAAAACAAAATTAATATGGATTCTTGCCTATTTATCACGATACACTTAAATAACAAGATAATAAATAGTAAATACCCAAAAATTAACTCTACAGAGATTTAAAGGGGTGGGCCTTTTGTCCTGCATCAAAGACCCAATCAAAATTGGTTGTTGGCTTTTTTTTTTTTTCACTGTCGAGTCTAAATTAATTTTACAATTTTTTAAGAGAAACATAAAATTTTTATTGTGTGTAACATATCTAAAGGATTTGGAATTAAAAAAAAAAATTTAATTGAATAAGTGATCTGTAAATAGTTTAGTAAAGTGAACTTTGATATTTAATTCGTTTTCACCCTCCAAATTGCTTGTAAGCAATATATACATATATTATTCGTTAGTATTTTGTCTCTGTTTCAATTATAGGCCTTAATAAGGTTAAATTTATAATATATGATTTTTACTTGCTTATTTTTTGACAACTGTAAAGGGCTCCTTAGGTGAAAAGGAGGGAGCCCTGTGCGAATGTAAACAAGACCAGATACCTGATGTCTCCATGAAATTTTTTAATTTTTTATTGTTGCAATGTTTAATGAAATGACTAGTGATCTACATAAATTAATGTAATAATGCAATTATTAATTATTAGAATCCTTGTATTGTATGTTTTTTCTTTCATATATTTTTAAAGTACATGTGCTAGATGGAGCAAATCAAATACTGTTGCTGTAAATAATTGATAAAAGAAATAAGCTATTGTATTTATTTTTTGCTCAGTAACTTTAGATAATTGCTTTCTGTTAGTTATGTTTTTTCTTATATATATATATATAAAAAAATGTGTGTAAGGCCATAGAAATAATATGATTATGACAGAATATTTGATGGAATTAATATTTTTACCTGTTTGATATATTAATGAAATCAAAATATATTTTTACTTTTCTGTTTTTTGAAATAATATTTTCTCCTTACTGTAAACATTAACATAAATAATGCCAGATGTCTCCAGGAAACTATTTTTAATCTATTTTTGCAATGGCTAGTGAAGGAATGTGTGGTAGCTAATTGTATATTTCATCTCAGTCAGTTGATACATCAATATTTTTTTTTATGCTATTCAATTTAGTTCTTAGAATATGGCCTAGGACTCTGTTATCATTAAGAAGGTTATGGTAAGTTTTAAGGATTTAAAATATTTAATCTAACAATACTTAACCAAACATATAACCTTCCTAATGCTACAGCGATCCTAGTCCCTAACCTATCAAAATAATAATATAAGTGCATTTTGTATACACTATTGAGTTGTCAATAATCTTAAAAAAAAAATGTTTGATATATTCTTAAAGAAATTTGATAAGCAAATCAACTGTTGTCCATAAACATTGAAAAGCATAAGCAATCATGTTTGTTTTTTCTCCCAACTTGCCCTAAGAACATGCTGAATTTCATTAGCACATTGGACAAAAATGGTTGTCTTAAATTTGATAAAACAAATATAAATTTAGCATTTGCTACCATTTGTTAGCATAAATGAGAAAAACAAATGCCTTTATACCCTTTTCTGACTTAGAAAATCAATCCTGACCAACCTTCCTAATCTAATGCCTCAACTTAATGTAGCAACATAATTACTGACCTATTTTAGGAGAAAGTTTTTTTTTTTTTTTTAAGTAAGATTTCAACTTTTAAGAAGTAATACGGTAGTGGATAATGGTCTAGTGTGATTTAGTCACCTACCATTTTCTTCCCTGTCAGATAAAAAAATTTGAATTGTTTTAATTTATTTTTAAAATAAGGAGGAAAAGTATTTACAATGTTATAATGGCCACATAGTATATATAATTATCTTTATGTTCTATATAGCAAAATATCATTATTTATTTACACCACCATTTTGAATAGCATAGATAGACATAATAGATCTTACAGTAAAAAATTTTTTTTGGTCTTTTAATGCTTTTCACTGATTTCAATGAAACTTGCTGAAAGTCATGAAAACCACAGCCACAGTAGCCACACAAAAAATTTTTTAATAAACAAAATTTCATTTTTATAGCATTTGTGAAATCGCAGTTTCAGATTTTCATTAAACTTACATGAAAAAATAGAAAAAATTAAAAAATATCTCGGACTCAAGCCTGAAAAAAGTTATGTGTCTTCAATTATTTCGTAATTTTTTTTTTTTTTTTTTTTTTTTTACAGATACCACACTCAGAAAGCCCCTTTCAAGGAGGGGCAAAAAAATAAATAAATAAATAAGAAAAAAAATTTACAATAAAGAAACATTATAAATAAATGGAAAGTTACCACTCCTGTCCTTTCCTAAAGCAATTCCTCAGGTTTCGCAGAGCGGATTTAAATACAAGGAAGATTGAATATAGCGCGGAATAAAAGAAGGCAAGGATTCCACAAAACAGAGATGTGCTGGAAAGAAGGAGGTAGCCCACAACGAGTATCTCTTTGATCTTCCAATATTCACCAATTATTTCATGAGAGAACAAAGCACTCTTGTATTACGAGGGCGAACTGCAGTGAGGACAGGAATTCGAGGGTTATGATCTCTCGAAGCAACCTGCCGTTGTATACCTATAGAAAGCGATAGGGCACTGACGTCACGTACTGCAGAGAAAGAGGTCAAGGGAGTCAGAAAGTATGGGACATTTAATTAGTCTCTCTTAGACTCAATCTTATCCAAAAGGAGGTGGACGGAAACCCGCCAACTGTGGGAACAAGTATTCCATTTACAGGGACGAATAAGACTTTTATATAACTGGATTAACAGAAGCAGAAGAAAAAAATTCACGCAATTCTGAACAGAATTTCCAGCTTTTTTTTGAGGCCATTTTTAGCAACCGATGTGATGTAGGGTCTCCAAGACATTTCACTATTATGTTAGTTCCAGAATGTTTATGTTGTTTAACGGTAAGACATTAGAGCCGTCAACAGGGAACTTGGATAAGTTGGGAGTTTTTAAGAGGAAGATATGAAAATTGAGTTTTCAAAGAGTTGAACTTCACTAAATTACGGTTACCCCACTGAGAAATTCCGGACCAAACTCGCAGAATTGAAATCATAAAGCTGTAGACGAGCAGCAACTCTAGATATACAAACGAGGGTGCACAATTAAAATGAGTGGAGTGAAAATGGAGAGGTTGAGTCATCGGCATAAAGTGAACAGAGTTAGAAGTGCATGCTTAGGAGATTGTTGATGAAAGTAAGAATAAAGTTGGAGATAAACAGACTTGGAGGAATCACCACATAATTAATAAGAAAAGAGGAAAGAGGTTGCTCCATCAAACAAGAGCTGAAAATGAACGATCTGAAAGAAAACTAGACAAAGTAAGCAAAGCGAAGGAGGAAATTCATAAGGATAGGTTAGCTTAGAGATAGCGACTTCATGCCATACGCTGCAAAGCTTTAGATATTGTCCGAAGCGTATCCACACAAGACTCACCATGAATCCTTGAGGGCAAAACATAGATCGAGGAGATAGGAAAGTAATTCACCTATTGATGCTCGAATGTCGAAAAGCCATATGATATCTGAAAGAAGGGAATGAGATTCTTAATGATCGAGGAAATGTGAGAGTTAAGAAGAGTTTTTAAAGATTTTAGATGTTATAGTCACAGTTAATGGCTATAGGGCAATTGTTTAAAGGACCAGAGCGGCTACCTTTTTTTGGGATTGGCTGAGATAAAAAGCAGCGCTCCAGCATTGAGAAAAGTGTGTAGTATTAAAGGCAATAGGGAGTATAGTTGAACGAGGCAGACCGCCACTCAAAGCATCATCTCCCTTCAAAAACCAAAAAGGTGCGAATGCCATCTGGGCCACTGGCCTTCCGGACGTTCATAGATCTCAGTATCTCATGTACTCGATCATGTACAACTAATTTTACTGCCACACTTTTTGTTTTTTACAGCATTTTTTTATGTTTATCATGGTGTTGAAGCAATATTTAATTATTTTACCACCACATATGGATTGGGGTGTATGTGGGGCAGAGCTCTCCAAACAAATATGTTAGTTCCATCCATTTGTATCATAGGTTTCATTGGATTTTAACTTTTTTCTAATTAACATTCTTGCAAAAAATTTTGAAAGTTGCATTTTAACAGATTGCAGCATATTTCTAACATTTTCAGTAGCTAAGTTTTATCGAAATTGGTGAAAGTCACTAGTGTTAATAAGGTCCAGTATTTCATTATTAAAATCAATATTTTAAAGTTTTTTTTTTCTAGTTATGATACATTTACTCACATGTATTTCATTGTTAGATAATGAGACGTAGGTTACCCTATATTTCTTGCTCTTTGGGTTATGTTAAGAAAGGTTTTATTACGCAATGTTTGGAATAAGTATTTTACTAGCAATATATATATAAAAACTAGGCCTAACTTTACCCAGGAAATAAGCAGTACATGCTAATCAATGTATCACAACATAACACAATGAAAGCACCAATATATGCAGTAAACATTAAATATAATTATAAAAATATCACTAGTGTTCTCAATATTTAAAATATCTGTAGTTATTTCATTACGCCTATACTTTATTACTAAATAAAAACTATCTATGGTATTGAAGGTGGCAGCATTGTTAACTATGGGATCTTATTCTCAATTTATAAAACTAATAATGGTCATTTAAAGCTTTTCTATTATGGCTTACTGTAAATTTTTTTTACATGCAATTTCATTATTTTTAGTAACCCTTAATTAGACCTTATTTCCAGTCTATTTTTTGAAACAGAGAAATACTAGAGCTGTATCACATTAGACTATTGCTAAATAATTTTTTTTTTTCACAACATTAAGACATTAAGAATATAGAGACAGTAAGAATCCACATGGGCCTATCGAGACTGTCCCAGTCAATCCACTAACCAACATGCTCATGCAATCCCAAATGCCCCTAGGGCTGTCCAAATTGTTGTAACTGCAAATCAACCAATTTTGCTTAGTCAAATAATGATATAAATATTAAAATATACTGAAACCAAATCCATCTTATGGCTTAATATAAGTAGGTCACACATTGCATCTAACATTAATAACTACTAACTAAAAACCTGCAATTTGGCTTCGTCAATCTATTTATATGATACCTAACCCTCATACTTAAACAATACTATACTCTTTCCTATAATTGTTGCAATCGAGTCACACTTAACAACCTCCTCTGGCAGACCATTTCAAAATTTAACAACCCTATTTACTGAATGATTCCTTTCTTATAAAGGCATGTTTCTTCTTATTTTCTTATTATGCCCTCTGGTCACCTGTCCGTGCTAAATTTAATGTGAAAAATTTATTGTCTCTGGAAGGGTGTATCCGATACCCAGAAAAGAGCGCCGATAGCGATTTGCTATTTTTTAAAAAAAAAGGTTTTTTTTTTTGGTGGGGGGGCCCATACTGAAAAAAAAAATTTACTTTAATTATATAATAATACACAGTAATAATAGATACATCTGTGTACTGCTAGGCAACTTAAGATTGCATTCCCTGTACAACCAATAACTTAGTCATTTATTTCATTTTCATAACTTATGCTAAGTTTATAATTTATTTTACTAATTAAATAAATACTTAAGGAATATATAAAATGCAAATATATTATTAGTAACATTTTTATGTTTGTGTTTATTAAAAAGATTTCCATTCCTATTCCAGAAGTATTATACAGTTTAGCTACAGCTTTATTTTTAAATGATTTCTATGTATTAGATTCTTAAGTAGGTACATATATAAAGAATAAAATAATGATAGAAGAGACCTCAATTAACCAGCTTGAAAAGATAAAAATAGAAAACGTATTACTTAAACCATGCATACTCGAATACCCCACCTTTTCTAAAGATAGATACCACTTCCTTCTTAATTCAAAAATTCCAAATTGTGATGAAAAAACCTTAAAGCTTTCACTAGTATCTTGGGGGAGCCTGTTCCTTTTTGGGGTTGTTTACATTTCACCTAAACTATATACGCCGCTCGCTTTCGACTGATGAAGGAGGTGCTGATAATTATTTGCCTGCAAGCACTGATAATAATGAAAACCTTGGCCCATTCATGCCACCGCATGAAAGGATTCTCCTCTGTAGGCAGCATCTCCATGTTTTCGTAGAGCCTCATCTCCTCTTTCACAGATTGCAAATTTGAATAATCTTTTATCCTTGATGACTGTCTGTTCAGTTTTTACGATGAGGTTCCTTGGTGTGATTCCTTTGAAGGTGAATGAGATGTCA
Source organism: Trachelipus rathkii (assembly GCA_015478945.1). Lineage (NCBI taxonomy): Eukaryota > Metazoa > Arthropoda > Malacostraca > Isopoda > Trachelipodidae > Trachelipus > Trachelipus rathkii. The sequence continues at coordinate 39,043 of JABUQX010053518.1, forward strand.
ATGCAATTTCGAAAATGAAAACCATTTAATCTCACCTTGAACCACGTGACCTCTGCTTCAGGCTTTGCACCATTATCAGTTGTTAGGGTCTAACATTCCCAATTATTATTGTTACTCAAATATTGGTACCACACTTTTAAATTGCATATTAGGCTATTGAGCAAACCTTTCAACAATGACTTTAAAACTTGGATCTAAGTCTTGAAGTGAACCCTGAAAAGCAATTTTCAATTGGATAAAATTGACACATTAATGACTTAATGTTACTTTATACAAGATGTATTTGACACTTTTTATCATGTCTAAAATCTTGTTTCATTATTAAAATTTTGAGTAAGAGTTATACTATTTAATTACCAAAATATTAATGTTTAATTATAAAATTTTGAATATATACGTGTTATACTGTTTTATTACCAAAATATTAAGGCCAAAGAAACCTTTTTTCCCTCACTAGGATTGTCCTATATAAGGGACTATTTGTCATTTTTGAATTCTCGGGTTAAATTTAATCTAGTGAAGGTATATGGATGGCTTGGGCATCAAATAGTATATTTTGACTAATCCAAATTGGTGAAGTTTTTAGTTACATATAGCAACATAAAATATAGAGACAATAAGAAGCCACATGGGCCTATTGATACTGTCCCAGTCAACTAGAATAAAGAACCAATCACCTAACATGCTCAAGCAAAACCCACACAGCACCCTACTGCTTGTCAATAACTTACATAGTATACACCAAGTCTACTACCAAAAGAAAAAAAAACTATAGCTAAAGTACATGTTAACCACACTACAAGCTTATCAGTCATAGCATGCAGTTTAACCTTAATAACTACTGTAACTTAAAACCTGCCAATTTGGCTTAGTCAAAATATACTATATCCCTTTTCAATCCTTTCTTAAATGTTGCAAATGAGTCACACTCGACAACCTCCAGTGGCAAACCATTCAAAAATTAACAACCCTATTACTGAATGAATGTTTGCTTATATCAAGATTGCATGCCTTCCTAATTTTCTTATGGTGCCCCCTGGTTTCACATCTGTGGTCTATTATGGAGAATTTATTGGTCTGTATTATCAATAGATGTAAATATTTTGTAGACTTGTATCATGTTCCCTCTGAGAAATTGCCTTTCTACAGAAAACATTCCTAACTTCTTCAGCCTCTCCCCATACCTCTTACCCTCAAACCTAGTAGTTACAATTTATTAAGGTAAAACTGCATGTTATGACTATGACAAACTTAGTAAAGTTTGTAGTGTGGTTAGCATATACCTTAGCTGTAGTTTTTTCATTTGGTAGTAGATTAGGTGTATACTATGTAAGCTATTGACAAGCCCTAAGGTGCTGTGTCAGTTTTACATAAACATGTTGGGTGATTACTTTAGTTTTATAACATTAGAAATAAAAAGACAGTAAGAAGCCACATGGGCCTATCGAGACTGTCCCAGTCAAGCCAACAGAATCAATCGCCAACCAACATGTTCATGCAAATCCACAAAGCACCCTAGGATTTGTCAAAAACTTGTATAGTATACACAAAGTCTAAAATGTGCTCATGCAAATCCACAAACCACCCTAGGGCTTGTCAATAACTACACAGTATACAAAATTCTACAACTAAAAGAAGAAAATAAATATCTAAACTACATGCTAACCACACTACAAGCTTTAATATATAACTTATGACAGTATAGAGTCACACCACGACAAACTAACAAACATCAGCCACACTTAACGAACCACAAAACTCTAAACCATCACCACTGACATCACACACAGCACACCTAACAACCCTATGCCAACTTTGGACCCACATCTTAGTACCAAAAACAACTAACACACTATATGAACAACCAAAAAACCATCGCATAAATTACTATACCTTAAGTTCCATATCCTATTCTGTAAACTGACACAATCAAGTTGCACCAACAACCTCCGTTTTGGCCAAAACCATTCCAAAATTTAAACAAACCCCATTTACTGGGGAATAAATGAAATTCCTGTATATCAAATGGCATGTTTGTCTAGATTTGTCTAGTTATGCGCCCCTAGATTGCTACAAACGTCCATGCACCTACCAATTAAAGAGAAATTTATTTGGGTCTCTCGTTAATTATCAATAGTATAAATATTTTTATTGAAAATGTTATATCATGTTCCCTCTTAAAAAGTCGATTATTCTTCAGGAAAATCATTTCCTAACGCTCAGCCTTTCTTTCCTCATAGCTCTTACCCTTAACCCCAGAAATCAATCCTTTGGGTTACCAAAAAGTTTTTAAAAGAAATAAAATAAATAACAAAAAAAATAAGAAAAAATATAAAATTTAAAAAAGAAAAATGTAAATATAGGATACACAAATGTATCAAATGTATGATGACACTTGAAATTAAAAATACGAAGTTATAAACAAAAAAAAAAAATCAAAAGGGTTTAAATAATAAAAAATAATAAAAAATTTAAAACAAATAAAACAAAAATAAATAAAACAAATGAAATCTTAATAAAATTTTAAATATACGTAAATTAAACAACATAGAAAATAACATAACAAATATCAAAACAGGAAAGTTCTAGTAAAATTAAAGTAGAAAAACTTTAGTAAATTGAGAAAAATTAAAAGATAAAAAATTAAAATAAAAAAAAAAAATAAACACAAAGTTAAATGCCAAAATAAAACTTACCAAAAAAAAAATTAAAGTGTGGGTTAAGGAAAAATAATTAAATAAAAAAAAGAAAAATAATTAACGAATGCAAAAAAATAACAAAATAAAAAAAATTAACTAGATAAAAAAAACTAAAAAAAAAATTAAAAAAATTAAGCTAGAAAAACAAATCTTTAAAAATAAAAAAAACATAAAGATTTCTTTAAATAATTAAGATATTTAAACACAAAATGTAAACGTAAAATAAAAAAACTTATAAAAAAATAGTAACAGTATATGCATGTGTTTCACTAGAAAAAAAAATTATATTAGTAAGCGTTATAAAAAAGAAAATGAGATGGAAAAGAAAAAGGTGTTAGCCTTCAACATTTAGAAAAACGGTTAGCTTCCTCGTATCACAAATGCACTCACTAACATATCTATGCAGATCTTTTTCTTTAAATATAGGCGCAGCGCCCAAAACTTGTGCCACTAATACTCTAATACGGCGAAGAAAAAAACCGAATCACTGGATTGACGATCCAACAGCTTTTAGTGCAGGTTTACTTAACAACTTCATTTGATCTTCTAAACAACAGTTGCAGCTTATTTAATGAGACAGCCCAACATCAGATATCTTATAAGTTAGCTTTCTATTTTCCTTGATTTGCCTAAACACGAACTGATTGATCGTAGTACTTCAAAATACATGTTGATCTAAGAGATAAATGACTACACTCACACATACAATGACTCACACCCAACACAATCTTTTTCTCACATTTGGTTTCCCACAGCACTCTAGCCAATCCGCACACAGCCAAACATTAACATCCATAGTCATTATATAACATTTCTATTTTGCAGTACACTCAGTAGCACAAAGGCACCTTTAACACTTATCACATTACTCATCTATTCATATTATACACACTTATACCATCACATAGGCACCACCCTAAGAAGTTTATGCATCAGATTCATATTAATAGTCAATTCGTATAACTACCCATTACACATATATACAAGACTGAGTTTGCAAGGCACCTTTATGTATCATCTGAACTAAATTAATAATGCAGAATAACCTTGCAACATTTAGACAGGATCAGCCCTGGTCTCTAGTAATTATATCAATTTAAAATACCACATATCTATATTTCTAACATAGAAAGATACCAACATAGGAGTTGAGCGTCCCTTAGCTACATCTTTGAACCCGTGAATGGGACACCACTCAATTCACTATTTCGCCATTTTGATGACTTTCAATGTGTCCATTATAGTATGATACAATTTAACAAAAATTTAAGCCCAACCAGTGGGTACGTTGTTTTTTCTATATCCCTAAGACCACTCATTTAATTCTATCAATCAATTACCATCTCACCACCTATTACCCAGCATTGCAAAACTTCAATCAATCAGCTTGAATATACTCTAACGTATGACAGTTAAGGTGTGTTCACGGGAAACGTTATCTAAAGCTTTGAAAAATCTTAACAATTACTCTAGAATCATAAATATCAACTGGAAAGTCTCCTCTGTTCAAGTGCAGTCAAGTAATGTTATTCACATTAAATTCCTAAAAGCTTTGGTTTCTGACATAAAGCTCCCATTATCTTTCCTCTCTTGAGATACACACTTCTTGGAGTAGAGAATACAATACCTGTATCTTTCACAAAAATATTTCTTCATGTTATATAGGCAGCTCGATCAAAAAATTCACTAAACTTTTCCTGGCTGCACCCCCGATAGAACAACTTCCCAAATCTTCCCCTTATTACCTTATTAAACACTAGCAACAACAATCCAATTTCAGTTGTCTGACCTAATCATTTGCAAATGTTAAATAATATGTCTCAAGCCCTTTAAAAATCTCAAAATACCAAAGTACCGTTTATTGCAATCGCTTACTTAGGTACAACATACACGCCTCCTTCAAGGAATTGTTCTACCATAGTATAACTAACATTACATCCCAAAAACTAACCTTATACCATACGTCATACTATATGTGTTTTTTCCTTCGAGCAGCATTGTGTCAACTTTTGATCCGTCCAATAGTGTCCAGTAAACAAATATTTTACATATCTATTAAAAATCGAAGGGGGCATCATTGCCTTTGTATGCAGAGGAGTGATGATGGCACACACAACACACGACAAAGCTACTCTACAACTTATCTACACGTCACTTACAACGACACTATACCACGACAACTATTACGTTCTGCACAAACTATCACCATCCGTAATCTTTCCGATTCACAAGATAAACATTTTTTTGAAGTCTACAAAACAAATAACAGGCACTGAAAATTGTATAAATTGATTCTCTCTTCATTAAAAAACGTATCTGAAATTCAACTTTTTAATAAATCATAAATTTTAAAATAATAAAAACAATAAAAATTATATTGGTATAATTTATTATATTCTTGAAGTCCTACAAAAACATGACTTTTATATATTAAACAAAGTGTATAGCAGTAATGATGCTGATTTTCGATTTTGGCAATTGAATTTTGGAAATGCGACCTTGCTAACTTATTAATTTCTGCCGGCGCTGACTCTATATGTGCAAAAAAAACTTAATAGTTATATGAAAAATAAATTCTGATATAATGATTAACAATAAAATACAAGTAAATAAATTACGTAAGAATATAAATGATTATAAAATAACATTATTCAAATATTAATCTAAAAAATATAATATTAACAACATAAAATAATAAAAAAATAAAAAAATAAAGTTAGCGCGAAAAATAAATTTAAAAATTAAAAAAAATAAAAATAAAAATAATTGAAAGATAATTACATTTGAAGACAAACAAAGTGTAAACTTTTATGATCATTAATAGACATCTTATAACAAATATACACCATAGTAAACGAGGATATGCATATGCTTCTTTCAACTAATAGTTATAATCACACACCGAATACATGGTTTCTCATTTTAGTATACGCTGTAGTTATCAATTGGTGTATATTAGTAACTACAGATTGGTAAGAAGAATATATGAGACGGTTTGACTGAAATGTTCATATAAATGTTAGTCTTCAACATTTAGAAAAAACGGTTATATCTTTGCGAGATAGAAATGTTGCATATGCCCTAATTCGACAATAGGGGTAGGTATCATTAAAAGCTAGTTAGTTATGAGCACGATATCTAAGATTCTTATGCATACAGTAGTGTGATATACTACACAAACTAAGAATAACTATGAAGCACACTCATACATAGCAACGACCACCATGGCGAGCTACACATACAACACACACCACTCACCACACCACACCACACACACCACACCACACACACAGCACACACATAAACACACAACAACAATAGGTAATATAATTTGCTAACGTCAACAAACGAGCTCCTTGAGAGGTCTATAATCACTATTTTTATATTATAAAGCCTAATGCATAGCCTAATCAACGGCTATGAACAAAAATTATAGTATATTAAATATGGGCCACAAAAATGGAGCCAACTCTAAGATATAAAGTCTTACGTCTATAATCTACACTTATATCACACACAGCGTCTTCTTTTACGAATAAATTAAGGACCTCAGAAAAGCAACTAATCTACAACCTAAAGTTATAATCTACCGTCACACTTGACTTTAACTAGCAATTTATATTAGGTACACTAGAACCAGCAATAGTCCATTCACAAATTTCGCAACATACACATTCTAAAACCCTTCAAGCTAAAGCCATCCTCCATTTATCAATATTACTATTCTTTCTTCACGAATTGCAAATGTCTCCCATTCGTAAAGTACTCACTCTTAGGTATACAATATACTAGAATCTAAATATATATATCTATATATGTGTCTAGTATTAAAAGTGTCTAATAACAAGGTATCACACTATGCTGTGATCAGCGACATTATTAGGTGTTGTCTAAACACGATATACATCCTATCCGTCCTC
>JABUQX010053519.1:12500-20000 GCA_015478945.1 Trachelipus rathkii
CTGACTTAGATTCATTAGCGTCTCGCACTGACGAATATTTCCAGGCGAGAGGAAGTAAATTGAGTCTCGAACAGAACGATGCCGATACATTATTTCAGCCCCCCCTTAATGATGAGGGCAAAGGAATCACAAGTCAAGACGAGAGCCAACAGTTTTATTCTAAGACCTGCGGAGATTGCGGAGAGAGGGGTCATGACCATAAGACCTGTTATTCATCCCGAGAAGGAGACGGCAATCTCAAACAAAAAGATGGCAGAAACTACAATCACGATAAAACGTGGAATTTAAGATGTCAGGACCTCAATGAAATTAAAAGTGCTGCGACACAGTTCACCACCCATCCCCAGGATAAGGTTACTGCCTCCTGTTGTTTAATTAACGAAGAAGTTGACGACGTACGTAATTTCATCCATGATGGCAAAATCACCGTAGAAGGTAAATCTATACCGGTAATATCACAAATCTCGAAAGATGACAGCCAAATGCCCATTGCACATGGAAAAGTAAACGGTCAACGCGTCAACGTTTTAAGGGATACTGGATGCAGTGGTGGAATTATTAAACGCAACCTTGTCGATGAAAGACAATTCACAGGTAACTTTAGGAAAATGAGGATAGTACCGGAAGCACATATTTTTGTTGAGACACCATTTCACACAGGAGAGGTAGAGGCACTCTGCTTGGATGACGCACTGTACGATCTAACGATTGGAAATATCGAAGGTACCCTCGGACCCGAAGTCATTGACCGCTGAAACAAGGTGCGGTTTGGACTTTAAAGATACTACTGCAATGATTATGGGAATGAGATAACCAGCTGTCAGAGTAATCCAGGGAACCGACATGTTTATTGTAACAATGACGAGAGTCGATAAAAGCCCGCCTGCGCCTTAAAAGAGGTGAATCGACAAAACGAACCCATTGGAAGTAGTTTACTGAGATCAAGCACTGATGAATCAAATCCAGATGCTTGTAGAAGGAATGACTCCGCCTTATATCCTTTTAGAATGAGGTTACCCACGGAACAAGGGTTGGAGATTAAAAGGAATGAACTATCAGACCTACAAAGGTCCGACGAAACAAACTCAAATGCGTTTGAAAGTAGCGACGCCACTTTACGCCCATTTAAACCGAAGTTATTTATGGAACAGGGTTTAGAAGTACAGGAGAAAGAAGAATTAAACATTGGACGCGAAATGGGAAACCCGTCAATGTGGATAAAAATAATGCCACAGTACAAACGCCGTAGAAAAGCCGAAGAACTCATCTTGCGTCCCGATCGTTGTCCACCCGAGGAAAGACCCACGAATTCCAGAATAATGATGTGTAGTGTGAAGCTTATTCTCCAGTTCAAGAATGAAGATGGTAACGTGATAGTTGGCTTCAATGGATCGTTCAACGACATAGAAGTGCCAAGACGATTGGTTCCATGCCCCAATGTCTTCTTAGAAGGGGGGTGTGTCACGTTATGAGAACGCCGAGGTAGAGAATTTGAGCTTCATCACTCAAGATCGGCTAAAAAGACTGCATCAAATATCTATCGTCTAAATTATGGAAAGATTTATTATTTTATCAATTTTGTTAGCATTAAATTCTTTTATTAATGATAATTTCAATGTTAGAACTCCATACATTAACTTTGATCAGCTATTGCCGAATTCTTCGTCAAAATTAATTATATAACTTAGCCATTAGTATTTATTTAAAATATTGTAGATTTTTATTCGGTAATTCTGATACCGTTTCAGTTATATAATATATACATGCAAAGTTATGTCCATGAGCTTTTTTGCCTATCTTACCATCGGCTATCAAATTTCTTATTAAAATAATCATAGTAGAGCTTCTTAGCTTGTGTTTCGTCGCATTGCTCAGCTTCTTTCACCTTGTAATACTTTCCTCAGAATGAATCGTTAGAACTTATAAGTAAAGATCTTCATGCTTACTAACAAGTAAGATCATTAATCCTCTAGACAAACGAAAGATTATATTTACAGAACCCGCAAGAACAATCGGCCCTTCTTGGACAATTATATACTATATTATTATTATATATATATATATATACTATAATATATATTAGGTATATATTATAGGAACAACTAATATATATATATATATATATATAGATATTATACTAGTATACTATTTACAGATAACACCGCTGCGTCACGGGCAGAGCCTAATCAAGTAGGGGGTGTATTCAATTAACATTCCGAATCAAGACGTAGTCAAGACTAATATGAGAAGCTCAATTCTAACAGTTGACCTTACGACCTTAGACCCTCGCTTTTGTTTGGACGAGTGGCTCTACCCACTAATCTACCGTTCGCTTATATATATAATAATATATATAGCTGCTACTCATATTATTATATATATATATATATATATATTATGAAAATATATGTCTGTTATATGTATATATATATATATATGTTATGGAAATGCTAATATAATTATATAATATATAACATCATGATCATGATCATCATCATGATCATCATGATCATTGATGATGATGATTGATGATGATGATAGACTCATCGATCATCGTCATCCATCATGCATGCTGTTTCGTTCTCCCACAGAAAGTTAGGGGTAACGAAAAATGCACCGGAAATCGAGGCATGCATGGTACTATCTTTCATAATAAGCGGTACCGAGACCCAACCTCAGTTATACAGGTATTTTAATCACCTCTTACAACGCTAATTCTTTTCACACACATGAAATAAATTATATTTACAGCCTATATGTATATATATATATTATTCTATCAATTTGTTTCTTGGTTTCATACTTTAATATTATGGTGTATTACATCAATTATATATATAAGTATAGTACCGAGATATATATATATATATATTATATATATATATATATATCATGATATATATATAATATTATAGTATATATATACTATATATATTTATATATTATATAATATTATATATATATATACTGTATATATATATATAATATATATATATAATAGTACATATTATATACTATATATATAATATATGATTATATATATATAATATTTCTTATAGTATAAATATATTATTTATATATATATAGTAATAAAATATTAGATAAATATATATATTATATTATATATATCTTAAATATCAGGGTGAGTGATATACTATATATTTTATATATATTACTATTATATATTATCTATATTAACTTTTTATATATTATATATAGCTTATATAGAGTATTAGTATGATACTTATATAATATATATATATTATATATATATATATACTACATATATATAAATACTATAATATATATATATATATATATATGTATATATGTTTGTATAATTATATATTATATATTATATATATATATTCTATATATATTATAATTATTATATTATATATTATACATATAGTATATACTATAGTATAATATTATATATATATATACATATATATATATATATATATATATATATATATATATATATATATATATTGTATATATATATATATATATATATATATATATATATATATATATATATATAATATATATATATATATATATATATATATATATATATATATATAGGGTGTTTCAAGACCTTACCGACAAATTGATAGGGTAGATAGGTTATGTGTAGGTCAAACATTTTCGTTAAATGAATCATCTCACCCGATGCCCCAGAGGGGTGTTTGTTCGCAGGGACCAAGTGCGCAGGATATGTTGCACATGAAGGTAAAACAACAATGAAACACGTGTACAGGCATACGTATTTATTATTGATGCGGTTACAATGTATGTTCAAAGTGTCGGCCTTCTTCGCGGGCACAGGCCTGATATCGACCTAGCAACGACACAGCAACTCTGTCGAGCACGTGTGGGTCCTGGTTGATGAGGTTGAAAGCGTCCTGTATTCTGTGCAGTTCATCCGCTGTATTGACTATGGGCGTTCCATACGAGGTAGGTAGGTAGAAGTCAAGGGGCGTCAGATCCGGCGACCGCGGTGGCCAGGCAATGGTTCGCCCACCACCAGGGCCTGTCGCCACCGAGAAATCCGCACCTCGGACCGGCAGCTGTCCGAGCACCCATGCAGAGGTTGGGGGGTGGCCCATCTATGCTAGACACCAGATATGCGCCGTACGGCCGGACATAGGACCCCGAGCTGGTCCTGCAACGTCGTCTGCAGGAACTGTAGGTAGACCGCACCTGTTAGCCTTTGCGGGAGAACGACGGGACCTAACAGGTGTTGGCCAACAATACCTGCCCAGATGTTGACGGAGAACCGGTGTTGGTGACAACGTACGGCTATAGCATGCGGGTTCTCGTAGTCCCATACGTGGCTATTCCTGGAGTTGAAATAGCCGTCCCGTGTAAAGATCGCCTCATCTGTGAAGAGGACGTATCGGGGGAAGGCAGCATCCTGTGTAGACTGCCGGAGAAACCACCGTACAAAGTCCAGACGTGGTGCATAGTCGGCAGGCCCCAATGCTTGTACCCTGCACAGGTGGTACGAATGGAGGTTGTACTCCCGCACGATTCTCCACACTGTGGGGTGGCTTACGTGCATAGCATGCGCCACACTACGCGTGCTGGAGGACCGGTTGTTGATAAACATCTCGACGACGGCATCCTCTACGAGCGGTGTCCGCACAGCACGAATGCCACCACCGACGTTGCCATAACGGAGGGTACCCGTCTCCCGCAGGCGTCGTACGACGGACGCAAACGTTGTATGGTGAGGATGTCTTCTGTTGGGGTGCCGTTCCACGTAGATGCGACGGGCCCCATGTCCATTCCCCCTCGCCTCACCATAACACATCACCATGTCTGTGAGTTCAGCGTAGCTGTACCTCATGTTTATAGCAACACGCACTGCACTATAACGTAACAACGGGCACCGTGTAACTGCTACCCACGCGTATAGGACCTCTACACATCACGTACACATGTCGGTCTGCGCACGTCTTCCGATGCGCATACCCCCTCTCTGGGGGGCTATGGGAGATGCTTCATTTGAACTAAAAAGTTTCAACCTACAACGTAACCTATCTACCTTTCAAATTGCTCGGTAAGGTTTGAAACAACGCTGTATAATATATATATATATATATATATATATAGTGACTTTTTGTTCCAAAGGTTCTTTAAAAGCATTAATAATATATATTATTATATATAATATAATATATATATATAATATATAATATATATATATATAAACTTAGGCCTTATTTATATATTCCTATAAGTTTTAATATATATATATTCTAATATAATAATATTTTAATCTATCTATATATATATATATATACCGTATATATAATTTATTATTATCTATAATATATATACTGATATAATTATATTATACTACCACATAGACAATATATATATATATATTCTTATATATATTTATTATATTAAATTATATTTTATTTATATATATATTATAATATATAATAATATATATATATATAGGTATATTATAATATATATTATATAGTATATATATATATTATTATATATATATCTATTATATATTATATACTATATATATACTATATATATCATACTATATAAACGTATATATATTAAGTGTATAATATATTATAATAGGCGATTTATTTGGAGGTTTATAGGTTATCTATGATGGATTAAAACGCATATCATTGTACAAGCTTTACCTGTGATAAAGTTTATTTATTTGTCGAAAAGAAACATGTTAGTATGTAGCATTATTTCTTCTTTTTATAGATTGCTCATTTTAAAACTGTTGGCCGCGACTACGGTAAATGGTCCATCCTAGTCCAATCGTGGATGACCGTGGGAGTTGAAGTAATGATTGACCGTATGTAGCTGAATAGCGGCGAGCAAGTGTTTTTGGTTACTTTCTAAAGAGCGTAATAGAGGCTGGCCTATCCTCTGATAGAAACAGTGACTTCACTTAACTCCCAAGAAATAAATCCAATGGTGATGATATCGCACCGATTAGGAAAGCCAAAACCAGGTCCAAACGTGAAATCATTGAGCTCACTAAAATATGCTTTCTTTCACAATATGGATCTATTGTTTTTCGTGCATGTTATGCGCCAAGGGTAGTGACCTTGTTGATATAACAAAGCCACGAATGGACCAGCGGCTTCAATTTAGTGGCAGATAAATATTCCGTCCTCATGCCCTTACACTCTGTCCAGCCTCATTTTGATTGAGTGAATAATATGGAATCCGATGATTCCGCCTCGCCCACTTAGACACACAAAATGTGCTTTTCTGTAGCTAGTAGCGGTATGCTCTTATATAACTCTTCAGTGTTGCTCTCATCAGCTCAAATACGGCAGTTCTGTTTGTTAACATACCCTTTGAGCCAGAAATGGGCCTCATCGCTGAACAAAAACAGGGGATTTTATTGAGCTTCTTGTTAGAGTATTCATTGAACACGCGAGCAAATCTCTAATATATATATATATTAATATATATATATAATATATATTATAATAATATATAATATTATAATATATATATATATTATATATATATTATATATACTAATATATATTAATATATATACTATATATATATATTATATAGTATTATAACTATATCTATTTAATTAATATAATAATTTATATATATATATATATTCTAAATATATATATATATATAAATTTGTTTTATATACTATTTATATATTATTTTATATATATATTATTAATTATATATTAATAATATATATCTATATATTAAAATATATATTATATATATATTATTTTATATATAATATAATATTTATAATATATATATATATATATCATTATAATATATTTAATATATATATATATTATAATAATATATTAATCTATATTTTAATATATATATATAATATTATATATATATATATATATATATATATATCAATATTTATATATATATATATATATATATATAATTATATATTATATATATATATATATTATATATATTATAAGTATATATTATATATATTATATTATATTTATATATAATATTAATATATTATATATATTATATCTATATATATATTATTATATAACTATATTATATATTATATATATATATATTACTTATATAATATTATATATATAATATATTATATATATTTTTATATATATATATTATATATACTATTATATATTATAATATATATACACTATATATTAATTTATATTATATATTATATATATAATATATATATATATAATTATATATATATTATAATATATATTATATATATATATTAAATATAATAAAGCATATATTATATATATTATATATTTATTATTTATAATATTAATATATATATTATTATAATATATATATATATTATATATATATATATATATATATTATATTATTAATATATTATATATATATATAAATTATTATATATATTAAATATATTATATATTATCACTATATGTATATATATATTATATATATAATATATAATATAAATATATATAT
>JABUQX010053520.1:0-7500 GCA_015478945.1 Trachelipus rathkii
TTTATATATTATTTGTTTATGTCATTACACACCATTATTTTCATTATCCAAATTATTATTATTTCAGTTATATATATTTATATTTCATCAGAACATTATAAATCCATCTTGTTATCAATCTCATGGTATTAATAGTCTATTATTTATTCATTACTTATTTTTTTTATTGAAACTCTATTCTACTGTTTACTAACTTATAATTACTTTATTCTTCATGACCTTTTATCTTATTGAACATCCTCACATTCATTATTTGCATTTATTATTTTATTATTATATTATTACAATAAAGTAACTCTAATTAAGCTTTATTATTTTATAAGTTAGTCATTTACTTTTGGATTTGACCACTTTCAGATAATCTTATTTAATTTCTATTTATAACAATTGAGTATTAACAAATGTCATTGTCAAATATTATTATTAGCTATATTATATTTAATTCCATATTTCTTACTATATTACCATCAAATATTTCATAATTCAAATTATTATAATTAATTATTATTATTTATTATTATTTAATTATTTATATATATAATTATATAATTTAATTTAATCTCAAGGGCAAATTAGACCTTACTTTCCATAGCATTTTATGAGCCAGAATATACTACAGATCGAAGATAGAATACCCATCTAATATAAATAATATAATAAGGAATTCTCTAGACATAATTATATTTTAAAATTGTATATCAATTTCTAAAATAAATTGTCTAAAAAATAATTTATTTGTTGACCCTTTTATATAGTTAATTAATTTGATATTATTATATTACTTATAGTATATATATAATATATCTTATTACTGTTCTTATTTTTTATATTAACTATAAACTATATATAGTATTAATTTTACTATGGTATGGTTACTTGTTGCTATAGGTGTAGTAGTACCATGAGTGGTATATAGGTTATATGAGCGGGTACATATTGGAGTATAGTATAGGTAAGCAGTATATAATGATATAGGTAGGACTTATCATTATAATTAAATTAATAAATTAATTTAAATAGATTTAGGGCATCATGAGGGGGTAGGTGTAGTAGGGGTGGGGTAGCATTGATACGGTGGGGTATAGTGAGTGGGCATGATGTAGGGGCTGATATGCTAGTGCTAATAGTATATACGTATGATTAGTCATAGTAATATAGGTAATATTGAGCGGGGTTATAGGTACTATATTATATATATATGGTAGTAGTTTATAGGGTAGTATTAAATATATATATAACACCTACTGCGGGTAGGGCCCTAGGGTGGGGGGTGGGATATTATGGAGGGGGGTGTGGGAGATATGGGTGTATGAGGTGTATATATACATTTAGGTAGTATTGTATAGTATGGTAGTAGGTTGGTTGATACATTGATAGTATCATATTGAGCATGGTATAGGTCAGTTGTTAGTATATATATAGGTAGGGGTATAGTATATTATAGGTAACATATAGTATAGGGGTATATAGTAGGTGTGTTGGGTTTGTGCGGATACGATGATATAGTTGTGATAGGGGGGGGTGAGGAAAGTTCGGCGGGGGGGGTGGGCGGGGTATATACCATATATATATATAATCTAATAATATATGATTAGGGTAGGTAGTGAATGTATATATTAGTATTTATGCTGTAGGATTATATAGTATTATAGGTATATATATAGTAGTATTTAGCATATGAGGTATAGTTATAGTGACAGTATATATATATTATATATATATAGTTACTGATCCCTTGATGTTAGTATACGTATAGTATATATAATATAATATACGTAATATAATAGTAATATGATACTAGTAGTATAGCATATATATATAGGCCATATATATACTTACGTATTATACATATATATACTACAAGGTATATATAAGGCTGATATACATAACAAATATATAGTAGTTAGGGGTAGTATATATAGTACGTTAGTATAGTATATATATGATATTATATATATATATAGTATTGATATAAGTAAAGTAGGGTATTATAGAGTATAACATATATATACTATACAATATTATAATATATAATATATATAGGTACTAAGGTATATAGTGAGTATATATATTAGGGTGAGTAGGTAGGGATTAGGGGTAGAGGTATTGATAGTAGAGGTATATATATGAGTGGATATTAGGTAAGTGAGCCGTATGATATATGGGGTATATATATATAGTGTACTTATTTAGTACATATATAATATATATATATAGTATATATATAGTATATAGTATAGGTATATTAGTATAGGGAATGGGTAGGTACTCATATAGTAGTAGTGAGGGGGTATATATATATCAGTATAGGGTGTATATGCGTCTGATGGTGGCGGTGATTGTGAGAGTGTGAGAGGGGTGTGTGAGCCATAATATAAGTTATTATATGCATATACAGGTAGCATATCAATTACAAGGGTAGTGGTATTAAGTAGGTTAAGTATTGGGGGGTGGGGTGGCATATCATATATGAGGTGATGTGGCCAGTACAGTGGATTGGAGTATCATACAGTATAGTAATGACATTACCATAGATATGATACATACATATGATATCATTAGCATACCTTATTATATTAGTACGGCGTAGGGGCTACATACATAAGTAGTGTATCTTACATACACGATATATATATAGGTACTGCAGGGGTGTATCGCCAGTGAATATCATAGGCAGGGTTGGGCTGTTTAGTGAGTTAGGTCTTAGTGTCGTTATAGGGAGGTTATAGGTATAGAGTACGTAGTGATTGCTATAGGTGAGGTGATATATAGTAGGCTGGGTAGTTGGTAGGATATAGTATAGTGTAGTTATCAAGGGGTATTATAGTCAGTATATATGTATATAATATATTATATACTTGGAGGTGATTAGTTATTAGTAGTAGGGTATAGTGAGGTGGATAGCTACAATATAAATAATTGAGGTGATATATTATAACTGGTAAGTAGGCATAAATATATATATAACGTATAGTAAGGTGGATATAGGCCATATATAGGGGGTGAATGTTGGGTATGGAGCATAGGTGAGTGACGGTAGTACTAGTATTAGCATATGAGTATTCGTATAGCGTGATGCTTAAATAGTAGGTATAGTACTACTTGATTAGTAGAATGGGGTAGAGTTATGTGAGGTTAGGACGTGAGTATTGGTGAGCACTGATTATAGTGGATATGGAGAGATGGATTGTTGGAGCGGCGCCAGTTTCTTAGTGAAGATTTCTATGGCAGGAATGTTCTAGCGGGCGTACAGGCTCAGCAACCGCCCTTTACTACTTTGCTTGAACACTCCAGGACCAGCATCGGAGGCTGAGAGCGCTGTAAGCACACGGTTTTAGTGTGTGGCTGATCTGTCTAGCACGTTAGCTCTAGGATTAGGGGAGTTCGGACACAGTGAGATTTGAGATAAGATGCTGGAGGTGCCATTGTAAAAGGTTAGGGTGAATTGAAACCCTACTTAAGGTATATAACTCAAGGCTAGCATCTGAACCATTGCGCCGAGAAGGGATCAGGGTTTTTCCTAGTAGTGGCTCATGAGATTACAAGTGTTTTCGATGCCAGGATGGAGATGGGTAGACGTAGAATTATAAATTTTAATATACCAGTGAGGTATATATATATACCAATATATATTATATTACATATATATATTATATATACATATATTATACTACATATTCATCATACTAGGCATATATATAATATAATATTCCCCCTAATATAATATATATACATAGCTGATACCTCACTATATTACATAGTGATAGTGAGTATATACAATATATAGGGTAGGTGGACCTATATATACATATATATATATATTAATATATATAACTACTATACCATATAACACTATATGACTATAGAGGGTCAGCGACCCATATACTATAGGTCACTATATTATTACTATATATATGGGCAGGTATATACTATGTATACCTTTGTGATACATATCATTATGTACTGTTCGGTGAGTTTACATATATACGTTATCATATGAGTAGATATTATACAGGTATCACTATGTACCTAGGGGCGGGGGAGGGTAGGTGCATAGTCATGTGATATAGTAGTGTATATTATTAGCATCAATTATTTATATATGCGGGCGCATTATACAATATATTATATACATAGGCGTGTAGTAGTACAGTTAGGGGCATATTATAGTGTCAGCATTAGCGCATATTACGCTTTATGGGGCTACATACATATATAGTACATAGCTAATATATACATACATTATATACATTGTTACAATATATAGTACATAACAATATATATGATTTTCAGTAGCTATATAGGTACATAGCATATATATACATACTATATATATGTCATATATACATGACGGTTCCTATGAGTAATATTGCGTTATGTACTACGTTAGTTTTTAGCTATTCGTTAGGTTATACTATATACTGGTCTAATAAGATTCGCTTGTATATTTATTATAAGGGGTGTGCGTAATAGTATTTATATTTTCTAACCATATATATGCTATTATAATATACTATTATAGTTAGTTTAACTAGAAGTGAGGGTAGTATACCGGCTATCAATACTATGACTATATAGGTATTATGGTATAGGGTATAGTATTTTTATGAGTTAAGTATAATAGTCGTCTATATCATTATATATCCATATATAGTTACCTATTATATATATACTGTTATGCGGTAGTATACTATATATAGTGTGCTGAATATATTGAGTGTTCCGTAGTTAAGGCGAGAGTGATAATGATATGAATGTGAGTATCATAACGTAGGTGAGAGTGAGTGAGTATATAGTTAATATACAATATACTAAGTGGAGGTATGTATATAGGTGAGGTACTAGCGTAGGTAAGCGTATATATATAATATGATTATATTGGTATTATATATAGTTGTTGTTATTACCCTAGCTAGTACAGGGGGGGTTATTGCTTATAATATAGGTAGTGCTATAGTATTATAAGGGGTTTATATACATATATATGGATTTTATTGATGAGTGATTACTATTTATAGTAGGTATATATATATGTAGTAGGTAATTGTTGATCATTCAGTGATTATTGATTATATTAGTGAGGGATATATATATAGACACGTAGGTATAGCATTGAGTAGCCATATAATATATATATAACATATTATTTAGTAGGTGATATAGTAGTATATTGTGATTATATAGATTAGTACTATTAGTATCGTATTATGTATTAGGTGTATGTTAGATACTATATGTAGACTATGATATAGGCTTATGGGCTACTGTTAGGTAACCTAGTATATCATATAAGTATGTATTTTTAGTTGTAGTTATAGGTGATGTTATGGGAGTAGTGTACATAATTACCAAATATACATATACATATACATATACTATACATACTACATATACATATACATTTACATTTACATTTACATATACATATACATATACATTATACATAAACATATACATATACATATATATATATATAATAATATATATAATATAGTATATATATATCACATAATATAATACACATATATATAACACATATTATAACCTCCATATATATATAGGGTATTGGTTTATAATATATATATATAGTTATATATATAGACCTATATTATATACTATACTATATCATAGTATAGTTGAGAGTGAGTGTTATATAGTATAACATAATACTAGACATATAGGTATAGGCCATACACTCACTAACATATACTGAGTGATATTATATTTATAGGTGTCATAGGCGGTTTAGTGATGTAGTAGTTATATATATATACTATATCATAAATGAGTGAGTTGAGTATATATAGTGTGATATAAAAACGTGTGAGTATTATATACTGATATACTGGGTGTATGTAGTTATTCTGAGTTAGTGTATATAGTAGATATAGCTAGTTATAGGTGCTATAGTATAGCGGTATTATACATGCTAGCCGCTATACGTGTCATATAGTAAGTGTATAGTTAGTTACATATAAGTCAGTGAGAATGAGGTTGGTAGTATTATATATAGTAGTGAACTCAGTAGGGAGGTATTATTTATATAGTAGGGGTAGTGATAATATATAGTTATATAGGCGTAGTTTGTTAGCTATATTATATATTGTATATATAAATATAATATATATATTAATTTTCAATATATATTATATATATATATATATAATATATTATATATATATATACTATTATATATATATATAATACCTATATATTTTGCGTGCGGGGTCTGTTTATATCTGTAATTATATAATAAAGATCCAGTTAATGAGATGCCTTTAGCTTTCAATAATAAATACCGTGCTTTACCAATTTGATATAATTGCTTTCAAAATACTATTTCTTAAAAACCTTTAAATATAGACTACTTGTAAAATATAAGGGAGTTCATCAAAACACGTGTCAAATTTTCTTAAAAAGTATAATTATCAACTCAATTTATCCTGACATTCAAAATAGTACGTATTTCAATAATTCAAGTTATTTCTTTAAAACACAATAAAATTCTACAAACTTTAATCAATTCCACAATCTTTTGTGACTTACTCTGTTACAAAATGTTTATTTACTAGATAACCTCTTTTAACCTTTTCGTCTATACCTCCAAAAATAGTTGCTGAAAATTCCTGATATTACGCAACAATATAACAACTTACGATGATTTCCTGAAGAGCACGTATTACTATTCAAACCTGTCCTGTTTTTAATAAACTATCTCCTACTTTAAACCGTGATCCCTTAGTCGATCGAAAACTGATACGGCAGCAACCACGACGTTCGAATCTCCGTCAGGCCAGTAATCTACAACTGTTCTCCGCTGCTCCTAACCAATCCTCGGTCTACTGGGTCACTATGTATCACCTCTTGCTTTTCTTTATGACGAAGTCTGAATGTTGTTCCGTGCTCAACTTGTACTCCGCTTGTAACTAGCTTTGGCTCAGCTCCGTAATCAGCTCAGTAATCAGCTCCGTAATCAGCACCCCTAAAATGCATAAATTATTTATTAAAATCACTTCTTTAAAATTTCCAGCCTACTGGATCACTATGTATCACCCTTTTGATCCTCTTGGACAAAGTCTCAATCTTGCTCCGTAATCAGCTCCCCTAAAATGCATAAATTATTTATTAAAATCAATTCTTTAAAATTTTCACTTTAAATATAAACTCTATTTAGCCTTCTACTTACGTTTTTTCCACGGGTTTTTAATCTTCTTTTTCTCGCTCTTCAACTTTTTAACACTTCTGGTCCTCTTTTCTTTCCTTGCTTTTCGTTTGCTTCCAGCGAGTAATCTAACTCCTTTTCGAAAATTTAAGTCTAAACCTACCTTTGTTTACATAATTTTAGTTGGTTACTTTTTTTCACTAATATATAATATCTCATATAATATGACTATATATATATATATATATATATATATTATATATATATATATATATATATATATATATATATATATATATATATATATATATATATATATATATATATATATATAATAA
>JABUQX010053520.1:15000-48753 GCA_015478945.1 Trachelipus rathkii
CACACTGAAAAATAGGTTTTCAAGTGT
Organism: Trachelipus rathkii; assembly: GCA_015478945.1. NCBI lineage: Eukaryota > Metazoa > Arthropoda > Malacostraca > Isopoda > Trachelipodidae > Trachelipus > Trachelipus rathkii. The sequence continues at coordinate 15,028 of JABUQX010053520.1, forward strand.
TAATGGTAAGTTGTATCATAGTTCTAAATCGGTCATTATCTAAAAATTAGTCTAGTGAAAATAGCATCAAACCTTAAACAAAAAGTAACAGAAATGACTCCAAAATAGCATCAAACCTTAAACAAAAAGTAACAGAAATGACTCCAATTGGATTAAACTCAAAATGAATTAATTTTTCACATATCCAAAGTCCGACAAAATTGCTATTCCGGAAAGTTGATTTTTTCTTAATTTTCCAAAATGGCCGCCATCGCAAAGTGAATTATTATTATTATTATTCTATTTTAATTAATAAATAATCAATATTTACTTACATTACGGTATAATATTTATTATATAATATAGTCGGTAACAATAAATTATTTAGACAATTTATTTTTAATTACAATTTAAAATAATTTGTCTAGAGAATTATTATTATTATTATTATTAGGGTTCTATCCTTCGATCCTTATTCCTCTGCTAGAAAAAGTCAATGCCCTTGAGATAATAATAATAATAATAATAATAATAATAATAATAATAATAATAATAATATAATAATAATAATAATAATAATAATAATAAAAATAATAAATAATAATAAATAATAATAATAAATAATAAAATAAAATAATAAATAATAAATAATAAATAATAAATAATAAATAATAAATAATAAATAATAAATAATAAATAATAAATAATAAATAATAAATAATAAATAATAAATAATATATAATAATATAATAATATAATAATAATAATAATAAATAAAAAATAAATAAATAATAAATAATAATAATAATAATAATAATAATAATAATAATAATAATAATAATAATAATAATAATAATAATAAAAAAATAATAAAAATAAAATAATAAATAATAAATAATAAATAATAAATAATAAATAATAAATAATAATAATAAAATAATAATAAATAATAAAATAATAATAATAATGATAATGTAATGATAATGATAATGATAATAATAATAATAAGTAATAATAATAATAATAATAATAATATATAATAATAACTTGTTAATAAAAAATTATTTAATATTAATATTAATATTAATATTAATAATAATAATAATAATAATAATAATAATAATAATAATAATAATAATAATAATAATAATAATAATAATAATAATAATAATAATAATAATAATAAATAATAAATAATAAATAATAAATAATAAATAATAAATAATAAATAATAATAAATAATAAATAATAAATAATAAATAATAAATAATAAATAATAAATAATAATAAAAAACCAAAGAAGAATAGGAATAACAATTTTCACCTATTTATAATTCAAATTCTCTACTTTGTGCGCATTTAACCAAAATTTAGCAGCTTTTCTACTTCGGCGAATCCGATTTTTAATCACTTGCGCGCGCTCGCGCCTCCTTTCTTATTGGGAGGGAAAAAATTAATATATTATTTTTAATTGAATAAATTAATCATCTCGAATATTTCTAACGCTGCCAAGAAAAAAAAAAAAAACGGAAATAAACCTACGAAATATTTTATTTTATTCAAATGATTAAAGAGACAGATTCAAAACTACTTTAAATTTATGGTATAATAAATAATTACTTTTTGGACCTTTTGTTTAATATATATATATATATATATATATATATATATATATATATATATATATATATATTATATAAATATATATTATATATTATATATATATATATATATATATATTATATATATATATATATACTATATATATATTATATATAGTATATAATATATATATATGTATATATAAATATATATATATAATCATATATATATATATATATATACATATACATATATATAAATATATAATATAATATAATTAATTTATATATAGATATATATATATATATATAAATATATTATATAAATATATATATATATATATATATATATATATATATATATATATATATATATATATATATATATAGGCCAGCATCCCGAAAAGTTCAGGCATGTAACTAGAAAACTATAACATATACACGAAAATAAATATCATTTTATTAATCAGGAGACATTTTTACCGCAGAAATTAAAAAAAAAATTAATTTATTCTAATATTTATTAATAACTCCATATTAATATTAGTAAAAAGTGCAGGCTCTGATTGACTTGAAAGACGTTGAAAGCTGCAGTCTCGAGAGAAAAAGTTGCCAAATGTCGCTTTATAATATAATTGAAGAAAATATTATTTTTTTCTTTTTATATCCTTCTTAGGGGGTTCGAGCCGACGGAGGGGGGGACGAAGTCCCCCCCCGTCGTCCCCCGGTAGGCCGAGAAACCCCGACTCTATCCGTCGTTCTTGTTTACCCGTGGGTATTTGTCCGTTTTAAAAAGAAAAAACTTTCCATCTCACTCGGGAGTATGCCGTATCTTTGATTTATCAAAAAACTGTAAATTTTTCAACAATTTTTAACAATTTTAATTTTTTAAAAAGCGTTATTTTTTTTATTTTTTTTTAATTTCTGCGGTAAAAATGTCTCCTGATTAATAAAATGATATTTATTTTCGTGTACCTATTATAGTTTTTTAGTTACATGCCTGAACTTTTCGGGATGCTGACCATAGGCCAGCATCCCGAAAAGTTCAGGCATGTAACTTGAAAACTATAACATCTACAGGAAAATAAATATCATTTTATTAATCAGGAGACATTTTTACCGCAGAAATAAAAAAAAAATTATTTTATTCTAATATTTATTAATAAACTCCTTATTAATATTAGTAAAAATCTTCAGTGCACGCTCTGAATGACTTGAAAGATGCATTGTCTCGAGAGAAAAAGTTGCCACATACCGCTTTATTTACGCAAAGGGAGAAAATATTATTTTTTCTTTTTATATCCTTTTTAGGGGGTTCGAGCCGACGGAGGGACAAAGGGGGGACGAAGTCCCCCCCGTCGTCCCCCGGTAGGCCGAGAAACCCCGACTCTATCCATCATTCTTGTTTACCCGTGGGTATTTGTCCGTTTAAAAAAAAAAAAATTCAACATTTGGCAACTTTCCGTCCTCAGTCGTAGTGAGCGGCATCTTCGAATTGTCAAAAAACTGTAATATTTTCAACATTTTTAGCAATTTTAATTTTTTAAAAAGCGTTATTTTTTTTTTTATTTTTTTTTTAATTTCTGTATCGATGATACATCCTATTAATAAAAATGATATTTATTTTCGTGTACCTGTTATAGTTTTCTAGTTACATGCCTGAACTTTTCGGGATGCTGACCATATATATATATATATATATATATATATATATATATATATATATATAATATAATATATATAATATATATATATTATATATATATATATATATTTTATATCTATATTTTGTATATAATATTTTATATACTATATATATATATATATATATATATATATATATATATATATATAATATATATAGTATATGATATATATATATATATATATATATATATATATATAAACTTTATAAACATTCGAAACGATTTTAATTAAAATTTAGTCATGATGATTTTCATCTGTTTTACATGGATTCATTTATTTGCACCTCTAAATGCTTTGAATCACAGTTTAAGCATAAAAAAAAGAGATTAATTATACTATTTTGAAATTTCTCTTTGAAGTTCGAACTCCATTTCTTATGAATGGAGAATGAAAGAATCTTTATTACAGACTGAATAATACCAACATAACTACTTCAAGTAAATTTTTAAAAGAATTTTATGAGTACTATTTCAGTCAAATGAGTTTTTGTCACTAATTGATCCAGACCCCTGTTTATTAAATTTCAGAGGGTTAAATGAGTAAGAGAAAGCTCATCTGTATGAGATGACTGGTCATTTCTATATAATTTCTAAAAAGTTGAGGTATTTAACGGAAATATTTTTGGTCTCGAGTCTCACTTCAAGGAAGAAAAATTTGACCTCGTACGCTTAGATCCTCCTTGGATAAATAAACAAGTTAGAATAAGAAAGAAATTAAAAGGTATTATTGACATTTACAGTATGATGACTGTTGAAGAAGTGTTGAAGATTCCTCTTACATCAGTATTAACTAAGGATTCTGCAGTATTATTTTGAGTAACAAACAGAACTAGCATACTGGAAGATCTATTGCGCATGTTGAAGACTTGGGATTCACAGTTTGTTACTACTTGGTATTTGTTGAAATTAACTAAAGCTGGAAATCCATTGATTAGCTTGGACGCATAGCCAAACGGTAAATTGCCCTCTGAAAAGCTCATACTTACACGAAGAAGAAATTCAAAGATAAACATACCTTCCGATTTAAAATATCTTTTATTTTTCAGTACTCCGTGCTCCTTACATTCTCACTAGCTTTCAATTAAAGATCTTAAAAATCGACTTATTTTAGTTAATCTATTATTATTATTATTATTATATGTATTATTATTATTATTAGTCAACTTCATTCCTTCTTTTTAGGTGAAATATGTCTTTGTTCATTTTCTTAAGGGAATTAAATTTGTTCTATAGAATATATATAGATGTTTTTAGTGACAGGGAAAATTAGATATTTTTTTTTTATATTGAAAGATATAAATATTATTTTGACGAATGAGACCTATCACACCATCGATCTTATACAACTAAATTTATCACACCGCACATAGATATATAATCTGTTATGGAGTAGCTAAATTTATTCTTATCATGATAATATACATATATACTATATACATCGATATTAGTAATTTATGATTTCTCTAATTAAATATAAATTATATAATATAATTAATACACAATACATGAATATATTATATTAAATATTATAATTATAATTATAATATAATATTTATAAGAAGTTAATTAATATATAATAACTCAAATTATAATCGGTATTTAGTTTGACAGTCACAAGATAAAAATGAATAAGTGTATATATTATACCATTATATATATTATATATATATTAATATAATAATAATATTATATATATATTTATATATATATATATATTATTATACTATATATATATATATATATATCCATAATATTATAATATTATACTCACTCATCTATATATATATACATATCTATATATATATAATTTAAGAAGTTAAATATTTATTAAACATTATCGAATTTAAGATTGATACAGCACAGTAACAAAGAAACAGTGGATAATTGTATAGTTTATTTTTAATTCTATCTGATATTAGTCTCATTATTATTTATAATTTTTTTTTTTCCAATAGATAATAGTTATATAAATATTTTATCTATATTAATTCAGTATTTAAATATATATATATATCTATATATAATATATATAATATCTTATATAAACACTAATGATCATATATATATATTAGAAATATAAGATCAAATATTGTTTATAAATGAGAATGACCATACTAATAAAGGTTGGTACCATAAAGTTAAAAAAGTTCTAAAAATTGACACGCTGAAATCAGATACGTTAATAGATCTCATGAAGGATGGGATGTATCTCACGTATTAAGAACACCGGAGTAACAACAGGCGTACATACAGAGGAAGAAAGAGGCCGTAGAATTACGGGTAGTATCTAAAGTAAATTTTAAATGAATTTCTTTTATGAAATGTATTATAAGAATTTTGTTAGAATTGACACTTTGAGTTGAATTTTAGATCTATCATTACTGCTCATTGTTTGTGTGATGAGTATCTATAATGTCACCAAGTATCTTTGTTAACCAGATGCCTATGTGGAAGCTGTGATCGCAGCGTGAGTGGGAGCATGAAATACATCATCATGTAATTTGGGACTGACGATGCAACACACGTTTTTCAAGTCGCGCACTTTTAGGAGGCTGAACAATGAAAAGCTAATTGACTTGGATACGCACTTAGTTCGTGGGTTCATATAACTTGATATATTTGTTGTGCTAGAGAATGTTGCAAAACTCTGAACCTAGGACTAATTAATTAAACGGAAGAATAAGTTTTGTGAGTATTCATTCCTCGACTGTGATTATATATATATGTAAGCAAACAGACGTCGATACGTAATATTAACACATCCGCATTTGATATTGGTCGATGGTCGAGAATCATGGCTCTCTGTATGAAGTTCATTCACGAGACATAAACGAGTATTGTGTACAGTATCACTCTCCTCTTCGCATATATGTCGAAAGATACTGATCTGTAATATGATTCGGTCTCTCTGTGAACTTCGACTTAGCTTATAGTGACTGTAACGTAACAATCGCATCCAGGTTATTTAATAAAGCTTGAGTTCTAAGAGCGGCTTTTGGCGATCGGAATCAGTAGATGTACGTTTATTTGCTTGTTGGTTCTTATTTATAATAATTGCTATATGATTGACCATCCTATCGATTGGTGCGTAAAATATTATCAGTTTAGCTAAAGGCTTAATTATGGTTCAGGCAACTTGAATCAGTGTTTGGAGGATAAATTGGGATACTTCAGATATGGTATATCAATTAATCTTCTACGTTTTGCTGAATTTAAAGTAAAAAGGATTAACCCGTGCAATAAAAAGTAAGTTACATATATTCTGGATGCATCTAGAGTTTACATATATTGTTCTTTTCTCGCCGTCAGACTAAACTATTTTAACACAAGGGTATTGAAAAATATGTAGTGACCAGTGGCTACTTTACAATGAGCAGAAATACAAAGTTAACGTGAAAAGGTGATAAGAAATTAAACGATTGTGACAAAGTCTTAAAAAGTATTTATAATTAAATTAAAATATATTAGCTAGGTATGACTAGGGCTTTAATTTATCAACATCAGCCTTGATCAGGCTATTTGTACCTAGAATTATAGCTTCAGGGATTATTATTAATAAGTGAATACACAGTATATTATTATATAACAGGTACTTGGAACTTTATTATTGTTAAATTTACATTTAGTAAAAATAAAACAATTCTGCTATCTATTTTCTATAACTCTTTCAGAGTTATAATTTGGATATAGCAATTTGCTTGATTTATGATAACATAGCAGACATATATAATTTGGGAACCACAGTTAAAAATAATAAACATAAGGTTAAACCAACGACGATCAGTAATGAATATATGAAAGCAAGGTTTTAACAACTCGTTAAAAAGTAATATGGTAGATATATATTAAATATTATTATTATATATCATTATAAATATATATATATTATATTATATATATATATATTATACTAATATAAATATATATCTATATATATTCCTATACTACTATATATATATATTATATATATATAATCTTACTATATATATATATTAATAATATACTGTTTGAGTATAATACTATAATTTTTATTTAATTCATAGATCTGTATATTCTTACAACCCATCCGGCACTTCACCTCGCTCTTCTCTAAAAGTTAGAAATTTCATTCAGCCGTAGTATGCTCGTTTTGGAAACTTGCTAGTGTCAACTTATTATTACCTATGGAATACACCGAACTATAGGATTTACTACGTCATACCCTAGTACCGTTGTACCCTATATATATTGCGCTCTTATTACTATACGTCGCTCTAACCGGTTTGTGTAAATATGGTATAGCTCTAGGCACCCTATTATATATTAATATAATATATATATATTATTATATTATACTATAATATAAATATTTTAATAATGAATAAATAAAAGGTTTTATAAACAAATAAAATAATAGTAAAGTAATACTGAGAAATAAATAACTCTACTAATAAATAAATAAAATTAACTGAGATATATTTGCTCGAATTGACCTAGTGAATAAATTATTTGACGCATAAACAAACTCTAAAACTTAAATTTAAGCATTAAAATTAAATTATTGATAATTATCTGTCATAGAATAACATTGGATTATAAAAAGAGCACCAAATCTATAAACAATAATAATTAATATGACTAAGAATCTCTAATATACAGTTTTAATATAGTTTAGTGACAATAATTCTAAATTTCTCTACTCGTAATCACATTTGCACTACTTATTTCGGAAGGATATAATATTACTCTAATTAGGATGAATTTATGAGAATTTACATTTGCTAATTCTTTAACAAATCAAATGCGTCAAGTTAATGCTTTTAATTTATATTTTTATCTACTGCATGTATATATATAAATAATTCTTAAAATACATATTATGTTATACTTATATTAAATATTTTGTTATATTATTTCAGTAACGAATATATTAATCTTTAAAACTTTATTATATAACTATATATAATATATCATTAAACTATATATAATATATAATATATTATAATAGAATAATTTTTATATATATAATATATAATATATTAATATATTATATATATATATAGCCTCATATAATTTTATTCTAAATTTGGTCAGATTTGTAATGTAGGTAGATGGTTGATAGGTTTAAAAAAAGTCATGGGTAAAGGAAGGCCACAAGACTTTGAACTAATACAGTTATTGATAGAGGAAGAAGGTAGAGAAGTTGGTATAAGCAAAGCAGAGTTTATAATTCTAAATTGATATTAGTATATAATATATCCTAGAGCTTTCGTGATTAATAGACTAACATTTTCCTTAAACTTTGTATGCGATTCACTTAATATTTCTGTAAGAAATTACCTCTACATTAGATATCAAGAAGATGTAGTCAATAAGAGTAAACTATTAGATTGTGCAATATATCAGAAAGTGTTCTATTTATAAATAAGATTTTAATACAAAGATATCAAGAAGATGTCAATAAAGTAAAATACCCGAATAATAATGCTAGATAACCTATATATTATCTATCGCGGCAACTATAAACGGTATACCGTTGATGATATCAGTGATTTCAAGTTGCGTTTTTTCACCTTATATGTTATGTATATTTCGATAACATACATTAGAAGCTAAACTTAGTAATGCCTTTTCCGATGTGGTTAAATGTTCTTTCAGACACCTATTCCCTATATGATAGCTTGCGATTAGCGAGTGTCATCAGTTGTGACAAAATTGAGTTTAGTTTTTATTTTGTGTCCCTTATAGTAAACTATTTAATTGACGATACTTCTATAGTGACTGTTTCAGATCTCATATATGGAGCAAGCAAGTTTAAAGGACACGGTGATAAATGATATGTATTCTAGATCGTATCCTCCTCGAATTATTCTTCACCAACTTGTCACTCAGCTACTATGTCGATTCTGCAAATACTCAAAGCGGTATTATTAGCGGGGTAAGATCGATATCAACACCTGCAATGAATAAAAGCGTGCACTAAAGTATGAGTAAAGCTGATTAAAGATCGCATTAAAGAGGAGTTAGCGCCTAACGCTCCGCATGCAATGCCGGTCGCGTGCGGTCGATGGTATGAGCAGGGCCTCAGATTATTATACACTACTGAAAAATAGTAATTTTATTTTCGTTTTGCTCTTGGTTGCAGCACTCTTTGGATTTTAGATTTAACTATATAGTTATTAATCTATATAACCTATATTATATATATACGTATATATACTCGTCTATTAATAAATCGAATGTTACATTATATATTATATCATATAATATATTATATCACATCATTAATACCGGGGTTGTTCATCGGTTTTGAATGACGAGATCCCAATGATTGTAAAATTCATCACATCTTACTATAGTATATAATATAAATAGGTATTAGGTGTCAGCGTGCGCGTGGACAGTGGTCGGCGCCGATTACTCTAAAGTGGCTGAAAGTGACGTGGTTGTGTTGGTTATGCTGGCTAATACTTAGCCCTAAAGGTTCTTGCTGTTCTTCTTCTCAAGCTCTGCACAGTTTTATTCAAGGCCTTATTTCTGATTAACAGTCCCTTTCGTAAATCATTATACTTACTCTATCACAACTTGCATCGGGCGATATTCATGATCATACGAACTCGTGCTGTGGGGCTATCGTGTATAGCGCTTCAACTGTTAGTTTAAATGATGCCTGGTTCAACTCTAGGTTCCGCCTATAGAATTTTTAAATATATAAATATATTAAAATTAAATATGTCACGCCCGGAGAGTGATGACGTCATATCTAGTGAGTCCTAAATAATACTTTGTTCTGCGTGAATATGTCTTGTCTGCGGCAGGCGGTGAGAGGTGAGCTGCGGTGCGGCAACAGCCTCTCAACGATTGCTCCAATTCACCTCAGGAAACTCTCGTCGGGGAATCAATTCGCCGACTCTCAAAACACACACGCGGTGGTAGACACCAAACCAAACTATGAGATAGAACAAAGCTAGAAGGCTTGAAAATGGAGGGTAGACGATAGAAGAAGAGCTAGAAAGTAGGCTTCCGATATCTGTACCTAGCCTTCATCTATAATTATTCATATATTCTTCTTATATATTCAAAAGGTTGGAGATTTACTACCACCGTGAGGGGGCAACTATTAGTACCAAATTACACTCAATAGATTTATCCTGAATACCTGATACTATATTCCGATACTAACTATCATATACTAATATAACTATATATTATACTTTAACAATAATATTATTCTGTAAAATATACTATAATACAATAATCAGATGTTACGCACGATCGTCCGAAGAAGGATTTACAAGATAAAGGCTCTGTAGAACGCGAAGACACTTATTTGGAACAATAACGATGGTGGAGATTACTCATCCCAGGCAAACTCACTAGAGATTGTATTGATTTGGGGCCAAGGAGTCGCCACAAACGCGGTCTCGCAGCCTAGCGGAATAATTCGGAGGGGTTAGGAGCATGCTGAAAAGCACATTTCGAGATCAAGTGAACCTCATTACTTGAATTTATTCACGGCACAAGCAATGTTGGTACGGTAGGCGTGACGGCCGCAGGGGGTGTTGGGTTTGTCTTTCAATACCGTGTATAACCCCTACATATGGGACACTGGGATGACTGCAAAAGCTGAAACTCGGTGTGGGCACTCTCATCGAATGAGTGGGCAACTAAACATGTACTCGCGAAACTTATTGGTACATAATATTGACTATACATTCGCTGAAAAGTAGCCCATTGTCAGTCAAGGTCCTGTGGAATAGGTCCGTTGAGAAGGGGGTACTGCAAAGCAATTACATCGAGTCGAATAACGCACTCGATACGTTTCAGAGGATATCAGACATACTACATCACTATTTTATATCGTATTAGGATATAAATTGTGCATGGTCCGGCCTATACTGCAGACACTCCATAGGTGCCAGTAATTGAACCTAACGTCCTATTTAGAGACATTCACGAAGTCGACGTTAATCTCATCACCATTGGCTTTGTGTGGTTTACATTTCGCCTCTCTACGAATAAGCTTGAAAGAAGTTATTGGGGGACATATTGTGCACGCACTGAATTAGCTGGTTTGATATAGATAGATACTGATGAATACATTAAAGCCTCGATTAAGTCTCAAGTCGAATCATTAGTATATGAACATGATGACTAACTGCTGTAGGAACAGCCACCCCACCCTTCCCCAGATAATGAGCTGCTCCCCAGAGACTGATATATTTACAGAAACAATTTCGACACCAGCTCCATAATCGGCGTGACCTTGATTTGTAGACCATACTATGCATATGAGTGAACACTCGGGTATTCCGATACAGAATACGTCGGCTAATAACGCAATAGCCAATGATACCCGAACCTAAATAACACATGTCTTAAGCCCCTCTAAGGCACGCCTATACTTGTCTTACAGTAGCGTTACAGGACATTTATCTCACTGACTCGTCCGTAAAGTAAGCATCTTTGGCCAATTCAGTTAATCTAGTCTATACGATTCGGTCTATATGGTAAATTGTGTTCCCAGGACAAATGCGTCAGTTACGCGCCTTAATACGTAATGGCCGTTTTTAATAGGCGAGTGGATCAGTTATATAGAGCAAGAGCATCCTGAGGGCCGATAAACTTAATATCATTTTCCGCAGTAGGTTGATTAGAATGCTCACTGTGTAATTGATCAACTCACTATAATACACTTGTATCCTCACATATATTTGTACCTATTTATAATTCCGCTAGTCTGATAATTCTGCTTATGATGTCGTAGCACCGTTATAGATAATTGTGGAACCGCTTACTTCCAGTAATATGCAAATCACGCATGAATGTATATAAATCGTGTTACCTCATTCCACGGATGTAAGTGCGCCTTCTGGGGCCCCTACTCATTTCTCTTCACTGGGAGGGTTACTTATCCTTGGTTACCTTAGTTAGAATTCTGAATAACGTGGCAAATCGTTGGTTAGTATGATGCTGCATCCAGTAACTCAGTCAAATCCAAAGTTGCCGATATCCGTATATACGTCCTTCGTAAAGTGAGTGTTATGTTATCTGCACTACTCACTGATCTCTTGAGAGTTGACTGCCATAATCTAATACCTCTTCAATGTTTTTCTGGAGTCGCTTCGTCACGTGATAATGATACCTCGATCAATTACTATAACTCCACGAAATATCACTACTACCACCCTATTTCATTCCAAATCTAGTTTACGATGGTTTATATGTCTAAAATCTTACTACTCGAAGATCGGCCTAATACACTTAAGTCAACGTGATTCTACTGTGGGTGGTTACATGGTTAGTACTGATGCTTAGTAGTTCTGAATGTTGGTGTGGGGTTTCATGGGTTTAGGGCCTTTCCCTTCCTTAGCGTAAGTGACATTCACAAAGTGGGACTGCGTTATTTTTATGATGATAGTAGTAAATAATTATTTATATATATATTATAATATATATATATATATTATTATATATACCGAATATATTTATATATTAATAATATATATCATATTAATATAATTATATAATTATATATATATTAATAATACTTATTTATATTATTATCTATATATATATATATATATATAATTATTATATTTTATATCATTATTATATATTTATAAATATTAATCCTACTTTTCTCAATTAGGAGTCTCTTTCTCGTATTCTGTCAAATCTCTCTGATCCACTAATCTAATACCTATGCTCAATCTTCAAGTAATTAGCACTAATTACGTCTGGAATACACTCTTACTTTTGAGTTCTATTTCTCTACTATCCTATTGAATTTGAACATATATAACTTTCAAAAATTAAGTGTGAGAATATTAGTAGGGTATATGTCGGCTATATTAAATTTGGGACTTTGGAATTAACTGTATTACTCAAACGCAATTCCGTGTTGGATTTTGGTTACGGAATTAATAATATATTTACTAATATATTATTATATGTATTATATTATTAATATATATATATATACATATATTATATATATATATATATATATATATATATATATATTATATATTATATTAATTTATATAATTAATATATATTATATATAATATTATTATATATTATTAATATTTATATATAATTAATATAATATTTATATATATATATATTAATATGTAATAAATAAAAACGTATTATTATATAAAGATGTATCAATATCTACCTTATTCCATAATAATATTAACATAAATACTGAAAATTATATATATATAGCATTTTTATTATATATACTATTACCATCACGTTAACTCACTAGTATATTAGTTTGATGAAAACTTATTTACTCCTAATATTGCTTTGAGAGTTTAATAATATTATGGATAATGTACCTCAGCAGTATCGAAGCAATTGTAAAAGAAGATAGTCAACCGTATATAGGAGCAGTATGAAGAAAGTTTGACAACTCAGTATTGTGATTTGTTTTTTTGTATTTTTTTGATTTTTATATTCTTAGTTGTTTTCAGATTACGTCACTTCTGAGAGCTGTTCAATGTATTAAGTATAATTTCTCTCAACTTTTGTAATTATTCACTTTGCAGATAGAGACGAATATAAATACGAAATCTGCTCGCAGGAGATATTCTGCATAGATAAAATAAAAATAGAGATTCTAAAAGATACTAAAATCGTCGATTAAAACAAAATATCTGATCCTAAAAATTGATACACTGCAGTATATATAATAAATTATTAGTAATTTATTTTTAAATCAATAAAATATCATTCTAGAAAACTTCAAATCTATAGTCATAACGTATTTATATATATATTATATATATACTATAATATCTGTGTAAATATTATATATCCATTACATATATAATTATCTTATCTTCATGAGTCATTTTAAATATAATATTTTAGTATTATTATTAGTAGTTTAAGCATAATACTATATTATATATTATATACATTATTACTTTATTCTAACATTAAATTTTTGCATTAAATTTTTCAGATTTTTTCATGTGTAAATGAAATCAATTTTTCATGAGATATGTTATATGAGCTTCAACAGATTTAATAATTTGGATTTTTTTATATTTGGATTAATTTTATTATGAATTTCTTTTTTTGATATTTTTAAAGATTTGATGACTGTCTATATATTAATTAATATTATATATATATATATATTATATTTATATAATTTATAATATATAATATATTATCAGACGATTAAATTAATGAATTTAATGAGTACATTTACAATTTTAATTGTTAAAAGGAAACTTATTTTCTAACATTTATGATGTATGTAGAATAAAAATATTATTATAATCTTAATATTATTATTATTATTATTAATCTTAACTTATTATTCTAAATTTATATGTATTATGAATAAAAATATATTATTATTCATTATTCATATTTACATTAATATATATTATAATTTTATTGATATAATAAATAATTTGAATTCATATTTTACACTGAATCAGCAGCATGTTAAGCAAATTTAGATTACAAATCTCAGTCAATTGGGTCGTGAATAGAATTATGGGTTGATTTGCTGTTTCAAGTTCTTTATTAATATTTGTATTATTGTATGAGTAAATCTTTTCTTGTTAATGACCTTTTAGCCTAACATACTTTTCGTATTGACGTATCGTTTTTTTTAGAACAAAGTTAACGCAACCTAGCTCTATCTGAGTCTGCTTTCTAGAGTTATTAACCTTTCAATCCACTTCTATAATATATATAATTAAGGTATTAGGAATAATAATTTAATTTCAGAAGCTGCATGGCTATTATAGTACTATGTACCCAGTAATCTCCATTTATACATAAAAGATTTGTGGGGTATTCCTATCTATTCATGTAGACTTCTGCGGATTAACTCTGATTTCTAGATTTGTCCCTATCAATTCCCTAATAATATAAGATTAAACTATATAACTAATGAAGCTCGACATTGGTCATTATTTAGACTCTGTACTCAGTCAAATCAATAAATAAAAGCTTATATATATATATAGAAGAATCGGAATGTTTAACAAGATATGTATAAAATTAATTCTTACCCTATGCCAACCACATAATAATATATATATAATAGTAATAAGAATATATATTACTATATTTTTATATAGAATGTATAAAGCATTATGGTGCTCTATCTATTGCATCTTGTACCATATGTCAAATCGCAAATAATTTAATAATATGTGTATTAAAATACTATATAATGAATTAGATAGCTATCATTGATCCATTCTAGAATGTCCAAGAGTCACTTATTTATCCCTCATCTTATCATTAGTAATTAACTTAAGAATAATCTTAAAGAAAGCCAGCTGGATACTTATTTTAGAATCTTGCTCCAGTCAACCAATAAAAAATTTTGATTATGATGAAGCTCTGATTGGATATCCTATTCTTATGAATGTTGTCCACTTAGTACATATTATTAATCTGCATTATAATAAATTAAATATTAATAATATATAATTTTCTTAATATATAGATTATATTGTATATTGATATCTGATATTATATTACATTTAAGTTATATATCTCAACATAGGGCTCTTATCATACTTGCGCCAGTCCCCTTTCTAATCTCAATTACATTATTAATTTAATAATATTTGAAGAATATATATATATTTCATTGAAGTCTGCATTGAGACTTCTAAATCATATCTAGTACTGTTCTATGTTCAATCCAGCTATACCAATTAATATAATTTAAGATATATTATATATTATTCCTAATTTTACTTATAATTTTATCATTTATGGTGTTGAACATTGAGGATCAGATGATATGGACATACGGCTCTGATTATTATCTTATTATTAATTATAATATATTATGATTGATATGGGATCTTCTATATATGCAGTAGATCTACTTATGTCGCCTATTTTCAGATATATTTAATTTCCTTATTAATTTATCTAATATATTAGTTGAGTTGACTGTGAGTCATTAGTATCTCTAGGTAGGATTATTGATCCTCTATTAGTTGCCTTCATTAATTATAAATAATTACTTCGATTTCATTATAATATATCTTAAATCAAATATTATATTAAAAAATTAGTATATTAAATCTCTTAAATTCATTTATTCGCATTGCGTTGAATTGGATCAATTAATTCTTCTTATAGTAGGTGTGCCAATGCGGGATTTATCCATTCAATTTATTATATTTTTTTATTGTCGACTAAATGGATACAAGTGTTCGTAGATAGGCCATATGCTAGATTGACTTTATCTTAAGTTTATTATATTTTATTTTATATACTAATTTTAAATATGAGTGGTTATGTAACTATACGGGATGACATTTAATTTCTTAGTAGGAGTGTAATGCTCACAATACGGTTCATTCATTATAATAAAATTTTCTTATTTTTGAGATTTATTGAATGGTCGACAATGTCACGTGCGTGTAAATCTGAAATGATTTTCATTAAAAATGTTATATTTATATTATCTTTTATATTTTATATATTATTTATCATTTTTAACATATATAGTTGAATAACTGGTAGGACAATTTCCAAGAGGGGTCTAATTCGGCATCATCCTTCAATTTATTATTTTTATGATTATATTTATATATTATGGTTTTATGAGGAGATGGTGCCAGTCCTCGATCTTGAGAGCTCATATATCGAGCTTCATGTATATGTATTTCAAATTTGGGTCCCCTTCTGAATAATATATATATATTCTAGCGTTATGCATGTTGCCACTCTGACATGGTCTCATTAGAAAGGGCAACTTTGACAGCGCTACAGTTTCTGGAAATGAGTAATAATTTTTATTCATGAGTTGAATTTTCCATAAACTAAGTTTGCATTCTAAAGCTTTGATGCTGTCACATAGATTATTTATTAAGTACTTTTAATTACCTTACTAATCTTTCCTTCCTCTCCTCTCTCACAAAATAATAAAAAAAAAATAAAAAAAATCACATTATGTCAATCAGATTTTTTGGTATCTAATAAAAAATCAAAAAAAAAAAAATAAGAAAAAAAAAAAATTCTCTCCTCATCTCTCTCTTTCTATCTTACCTCTCTCTTCTATAATTCATTCTCTATTCATGTCTTCCTGGAAGGATGCACATCTCATGTAATCTGTCTCTAAAAAACAAAATAAAACAAGTATGAAAAAAAAAAAAACATAATAAAACACAAACAAAAAAAAAAATAAATTCTCATCATCATCATTCGACATCTCATTCATCTTCTCTCTCTCGATCAAAAATAAATATAATAAAATAATCAATATTAGCTTACTTGTGGCACTGCCTTAAATTTATTACCTAGGTTACTTTATCAAACTTTATAAAACTACATTACTTTTAATTATCCAGGAGTAGTAAGGTACTTTATATTATTCAAATCAATTATTAATTATTAATTTACTATAGATTTAGAAGTAAATTTATGATCGCAAAAAAAAAGAAAAAAGAAACAAAATATCAAAACATATAAATAATAAGAATAAAGATATTAATTCTTTCATAATATAAACGATACATAATATAAATAATATATAAGAAAATATACATAAAGGAATAATAATAGATAAATAAAAAAAAAAAAAAAAAAAAAAATTAAATGGGGAAATGAGTTTTGAATTGGATTTTGAATCTTACCTATAATATTATAAAATTACGAGATGTGAATAAATTAAAATTAATTTAAAGAATAAAAATAGAGAAGAATAAAAAAGGATAGATATATGATATGAGTAGGTGGATCATAGAAAAAAAAAAAAAAATTTGTTTCATAAATACTTATAAAGGTGGCACATGTTTTCAACATCGAATATACTAGGCTAGTTTTTTAAACTAGGCTACCTTTACTAGGACGCTATTTTTTCTAAAAAACATGTTTAATCTAAACTACTATACAGGCTAAGACTAATAAGGAAAAAAATGATTTACAATTAGATCAACTTTAGATAAGTATTTGTGTGTTAATATTTCTATTTATTTATGAGGTTATGACTGGGACAATCTCTGTATGATCATTATGATATAATCTGCAAGTCACTTTTATAGATTAATTATGCAACTTTCTCTGAAGATAAAATAATAAAAATAATCAAACGAGCTAACATATAACCTCGGTTAGAATGATCACGTACAACCTATTTTATAAATATAGAATAATACTTAAGAAGGCCCCATGGTCCTATTTAGACTGTCCAGTCAACCAATAAAAAATTAATAATTGAGAAGCCGCATTGGCCACTCATAGAATGATCCCAAGTCTTATCCCATTATAAGCTAATAATAACTCAGCATATATAACTTGAAGGAGAAGGCCGCATATAGAGTCTATATGTATAGAAAATGGAATCCAAAATTCGTAACTCGCAAATAATTTAATATATACTAATACCAAGAATAGCAAATACCTAATATAAAAATAATTTAAGTGAATTATAAATTTAAAATTCACATATATATATATATATATATATATATAATTAGGTACATATACTTAAAATAATAATAATAAATCATGATCATATCTATGTTAACAATTCATATATATATTACATTGATTATTCATAAATATATCAATAAATTATAATAAGATTTTAAGAATAATAATTAAGAAAACGCATTGGATGACAACTTCTAGATACATGTTCCTTGCTAAACTATAATAAAGTGAAAGAAAAAAACTTAACGAAGTAAGATAGAATATATATTTTAAATATTATATTATATGTTTTTTGTATGTTTTATTATTTAGTTTATAATATTTGGTGTGTTTTTTTAGATTTGTGTTGGTTTTTGTGTTGTGTGTATTTTTAATTCTTTTTATATAATTTCTTCTTGTTTTTTTTTTTTTTGTTTTTTAATTTTTTTTTTTTTCTTTTATAATATTTTTTATAGTGTTTTTTTTTCGCTTATTTTTTTTTTTTTTGGTGTATTTTTATTTTGGTTTTCTCTAGTGTGTTTTTTTTTTTTCTTTTTTTTTTTTTTTTTTTTTTTTTTTTTTTTTTTATTTTATACCATATAATTTAAATATATATATTTTTTTTTTTTTTTTTCTTATTTTTTTTTTTTTTTTTTTATACTGTCTTAAGTGTCACGAGATAAAAATATAAATATATAAGAGCATAGCATAGAGAGTATCATATATAGAATATCTAGTATTCCAGTCAACTTTCCTATGGCTATATGATATATGCAGAATAATAAAGAAATAAAGATTAAATATCTATACATAGAATAGATATGACGGCAATAAGTCATGACTATACGCTCACCAGATCACACCAACATCATCATATAGAGTAACTAAAATTAAAATATATAAATCAATTATAAAGAAACAGCATTGATTGGACTCTCTATGATATGTTACGCAAGTCAAAACATACATATACAATATAAAGAACATATAATAAACTTAAAGAGATGTCCTGATAATGGTCCCTCTAATTTATTCTAGTACTCTCTCGTATCCTCAGTCATACCATTAAAACTTATAATTAAGATAAGTTATCTACCTCTGCTTATCTCCTTCCTCTCATATTAAATTGTTCTCATTATATGTCAATTCTCCCATAATTAATTATAAATTAATAAATACGAATAATCTCATTACTTAATGTATATAAGACCGCTATTAGGGTCTATCTACGACATCTTTCATCCGCCTATTTCTTATCATAATCTTTCAACCTTAAGTAACAAGAGAATCGTACCTTCTCTGTCTGCTATTTAAGTCTGCGCCTAAATTCCTCTCCACGGAGGTGGGGCAATGCATAGTAGCATTAGTCTACTTATACTTTTCTATATGAAGAGGTTGCTAAAAATTGTTAGACAATTTTTCAAATACTGGCCTAATAATAATATCTACGATATTATACAAAAACAATAATAAATCACCAGCCGTCCTGATCTCTGCAGTCCTTCTGGCATTGCGCGTATTAATACTGGGATGTAGCAAGAATGGGGCTTATGGGTGGGGGTTCCAAAAATTTTTAACACGCCTACATAGAAACGTATGAATATAAAGCAACACTTTACTAGAATAAGACTTTACATAGACTTAAGGAACATCTCCATAGCGCTCCAAGTATTTACAAGATCCACCAAGCATTGATATAACTAATTTAATTAATATACTATAATAATACTGCATAATATTATGTTTTTATATTTTAATTTTTTTATTTATTCTATATGATTCTATATGATTCTATATATACGTAATCTCAATAAAAACAAAAATTAAAAAAAAGATATTTTAAATAGATATACAAAAAATTAAAAAATATCACAAATATCTGGTGTAAATATACAAAACAAAATAATAATTTAAAAAGAGAAGGAATATATAAATATAAAATAAGTAAAAAATAATCAGATAATGAATTTTTTGTTTGAGAATTTTTTTTCGTAGCATACATACTAGTATAATATTATAATATATATAATTAATATAATAAATATATATAAAATAATATAATATAAATAAATATTTAATATAATAATATTAATAATAAATTAAATAATCATAATATAAAATAATATAATAATAAATAAAATAATATAAAAAATATAAAATATAAAAAAATATAAACTCAAATAATCCTTGTATTTAGCTGCCCATATCATACTATCATGACTTAAATGTATAAAAAATTAAATAATATAATGTGTAGAGACTAATTGATGAAAGTAATAAATAAATATCATTATATGTTATAAAATAAAATAAAAAAAATATAATAAAAAATAATTTTATGAGCTTGCACATGTATATAAAGAATAATTATAAATTATTACTATAATATATTTGTACGATATATATATGTTTTATAAAAAAAATAAACAACTTGAAATATGCTTGTTTGAGTTGTTAAAGTGCAAGCATAATAATTGAGAATGTCCTGGCTTTACCTCCTCGGGCCGTTTTCTTTAGAGATTAGCGAATGAAGGGCGAGAATATCAATTCCTTGATAAGAAATAAAATAAAAAAAAATAAAACACATATAATATATATCAAAATAGAGATATATGTATTCCCCAATCTGAATGACTACCGAAAAGATTTATGGAGTATAAAAGAGAGAGGTCAGATATTATAATATTATTATATAAGAAAAAAATTGAAAATATAATATAATAATAGCGCAATGGAACAATTTTATAAAATATATTCAATTAATCCATAAAAAGTGAAAAAAAAAAGTGAAAAGAACTTACATAGAATTTACATAGACTTATTTTCCTTTGGTTTTTTTTTTTTTGGTTTTTAAATCACTAAATCTTTTTTTTTTCTTTTTTTTAACCATTTAATATTGTCTGATAATTTGAAATAATTCCATATGCTAGCTAGCAATACGTTTTATTTATTAACATATTCTCTTCATCTTAGTCAGCCGATGGTTTTATTGGAAAACAGCATGAACGTGTAATCCATAAATGTTTTATAAATTGATATAATATACATATAATAATCTATGTCGAAATGTACCGGCTAAAGTACCCTTTATACTTACTATTGATTATTAAGTATATTTCTTTTTTATATATTATTATATTAATAAAAAATATTATAATACTCATTAATATATTAACTCACTGATATATATTATATATTATACAAAAATAAATTATTATATATATATATATATTATATATATATATATTCAATATATATTATATAATAATTATATTAATTATATTATAGTTTATATATATAATATAGTTTTATTATATATATATATAATATATATATATATATATTCACTTCTAATAATAATATAAATATATATATTATATATATATCTAATATATATATATATATATACTATATTATATCTATATATATAAATATATGGAATATTATAATATATATATATATTTATTATATTAATATCATTAATATATAAAAATAATTACAATACCTAAATAATTAACCTTATCACTACTATATTATAAAAAATAAAAAAAATATAAAAAAATAATAATAATATTAATTATTAATATATATAATATAAATATAAAATAATAAAATATAAAATAAAATATATTAATATTAATACTAATAATATATATATATATATATACTATATATATATCTATAGTAGTAAGAGCTATCATTATATTTAATCGGTTATACATAATAATAAAAATATATAATTAAATAATATAATAATTTATTATTAATATATATATATTATATTTATATATATAGTATATATATATTTATTATTAACTATATATAATATAAAATAAAATAAATATAATAAAATAAATATATACATCACACACTCACTCACTACCACCAATTTATATCCATAATACTCCTAACATACTTCACACTCAACTTACATCTATATTCGGTACCCTACCTTTCTTTTAATTAACTTAGAGAGGCTGTACTATAAACTTGATGTATCTACGGATTATTCTATCTATTAAATCACACTCTGATCAGTCTCTGACATCTTCCTTAACATATCCTATAATACCTATATAATAAATACTTCCATACCCCCTCTTCACTACTCTTCCACCCCTAAATCAATACACATCCATATACTCAATACTCATACTAACTCACCCTAACCTACATCTACTCACTATCCACCATCACATATTAATAATTATACAACCTATCCTACCCTACTATATACTCATACATACTATACCCTAACCTCACCCACTAATGTAACCCTTATATAGTCAGCTGTCATTAAATCAATACACTCGTTAACAGGCCACCACTTTTCCTTCAACTACCACCACCCTCCTATGTCTCGGACTTAATCGATCACTACCCCTACCCCACCGCTGTACTACTACTACCTCACCCGCCAATCGGATCCCTACTCTTCGCTATCCATCCTACAATGCCATCTATACTTATATCTACTTAATTCACTAAGCTTTCACATACCCTATGCTTTGCGCGCCCCTGCCTAATCACCTCTATCGCCACACATTCTCCTCATACCTTCTTAGTCCATCTCACCTCCTATCATATCCCTAACTACGGCCTCTCTATTACGCAGTCTCTTCATACAACGCGCCGCGCTTACTCCCCCCTACTATACATCTCACTACTCCTACCCCGTCAGGCTATCACCCTACACCCCCTACCCCCCCCGATATTTATACCACCTCCCCACCCTACATCACCCCTAACCGCACTCAACACTCTACCCTATCACCTAGCAACGCCCTCCACTACGCAACGAATGCCTCTCCTCTCTAACATCCTACTACATCAACTCATCACTATACTTCTCATTCACTCTCGGTCCTCGAGCCTCAGCACTAGATGGAACCGTACTCTTACCCATGTACATCTACTCCACTTAACTTCACTACACTCCACTACCTCACAGAAATGACTACCTCTAATACATAGCTGGATTATTATAAGTCCTTCTTTGATTTATGATTGATATATCTGATACTCTCGCATATATCATGTACGAACGAATGACTCGCTATTTCTCGATGTTGGATGAGACATAGAAACGATGTACATAGAGTATGATAAGCATATCTATACTATTATAACATATGCTCTCCTCTTAACACGAGATCGTATATAATCGCGCACACAACTCCACATTACTCATGTCTATGACTATGAACGTAACATGTAGACGCCCGAATGATTAAAGCCATAGTAGCATAGATACCTACATGAGAAAAGAACACACTTACACCTAAAACTCGCTCATACAAAAACACTAGTTACTCCACCCCTACACCCTCCCCCTCTAACCCCCTCATCCCTCACTCACTAAGCCCCCTTCCCTCCTCCTTCCCCCCTCCCCCCTCCCCCCACCCTACCCTATAACCTCACTCCAATACCTCAACTCACTCACCCTACTCACACATCACCCCCTACCTCTACCATCACCTACATCCCACCTACCCCTATCTATACTAATACTACTATCACACTACTAACTACTCTAATATATCCTACCCCTACTACCCTACTCTCTAAACCCCACTCACCCACACCTTTCTACTAACCATATACCACACTTAACTAACTCCAATAATCACCCAATACCCCCCTAACACGATAAACGACAGATTATACACAATGACGATACCACTCTCGAGCTTACATATACCCACCCTCACTGCATTTCAATTATTACAAAATAACAGGTAATCTCAACCCAGACATCCTGTGCTGACTTAATACATCTCGTCCTAAGGCCGCCCCCCCCCGCACCACTCTTATACCATTAGATCTTTTTATTAACAAGCATTACTCAGAGATTGTCACTCTCTTTTCTTTTTTTCTTCTTATTTTTTCTTTTTCAGTAGTCCATCAAGCTAATTGGATGTGCACTCATCCCCTCATATAAGTTATATTAATTAGTCCTATCTTATATCTAAACGATCGTTTCTCTTCGTGCTATCTGATTCGCTGTGTTACTCTCACCGGCATCTTGATCATCTCTCATAATAATGCTCTGATTTGACCTAAGATTAATGACCTACATATTTATACGAAGTCTATTCTACCTAAGAGCCTAGCAGTATATCCTATCCACACACCCCCCGACAGACCAGACAACTCTACTACTCACAATATGTATTATACCAATACTCCAGCCGTCAACTAACCACTCTTCGGTACTCACTCTTATATTATATATCAATCCTCATATCACTATAATACTACTACTACTCAACTACTAATACCACTCTTATTCTCTCCGCTATAGCACAGGACCCACACTCACTATACTTGTTCATACTACCCCCTATCGCTTAATCAATACCCGCTAGTAAATTTATAATTATATTAACAACTTCTCAATATTTTTATTAAGTATTATAATAATATATATATATATTTATTACTTTATATCATTTCTCAATATCTCTATATATATATATTTATAATACTTATTTCTTAAGAACTGTATGTTATTTAACCATAATATGGCACTAATCATGACAAACACAGTACCTATATAGCCTGTATATTGAAAATAAAATGATATACATCATTACAAGAATATCTATCGATTAAATAACAGGTTTATAAAGCAAAAAATAAGGTAAATTAATATACTCGAAATATTATAAACTCAAAAAATATTAGACAAAAATATATTTTTGTGAATAAACCACTATACTAAATCCCAGCGGCTTAACAAAGAACACACCAAAACTACCAAACCCAACATTCTCGACACATACTCCGCACATAATCTCAACATCTCAACTCTGACTAACCCACCACAGTCACGAATACCAACATGGACTATCATTCAAAATGATACGTCACATCTATCAACCACCGACGAATCCTAACCTTAACCATATCAACCCTCCAGTCTCTACATACACAGTCCTCACTAATTCGTCTCCTGACAACACATACTTCCTAAACTCTCCTCTACTCCCCCGAACTCAACTCTTCTCAACCTTTCTCTGACCGATATCACCTTTGACCCCCACTCTAACTCCTTCTCATCTCTACCTCATATCTCCACGGCCTTGTATTCTCTCGCCCTACTGCTGATTCTCACCAATTCTGCTCTTCTACTTCAAACAAAATGTAGTTATCTTTTTATTTCATTTTTAACTGCAGGCTATGCACTATTTATCTACATAATCCTCTTTATAACATCATAATAATAATTGGATACTTAATGTTTTTTGCTTTATAAATATACTATTTGATATATCCTACATAATAATAATATAGTGATCTATATATATATATATTATTAATATTATCCTATACTATATATATATTATATTCATGATACTTTCCTTAATTAATATTAATCTATTTATTAAATATAAATATTATATAATTAATATATTAAAATAAATTAAATAATTAATAAATATATATATCAATTATAATAATTATAATATAAATATATATATAATCAATTATAATTATAATATATAAAGCCATATATATAACTATATATAAGTGGTGTTATTATAAGGTGGTTATTTTTATCATACTATTTAATTAGTGATCATATATATTACCATACTATACATAAAATTAACTACTTACAATATATATATATAATATTAGATATTATATATAATATAATATTATAGTATCATTAATATATATCATATAAATATATTTGTAAATTAAATAATATATATAATATAAAATACTATATTAAATTTCAATATTATTCTTCTGGATATTATAGGTTATTCTTTATACAGCCATATTGAAGCTGCCTTCATCTCACGTACACCTAATATTTACTAATTAATTTAAGAATCAGATTTATATTCGAATTTGAGATGAAAATATAATTTCTGTTTTCCCTCAGAGAAGCTCGTCATTTGGAATATATATTATATCACTCAAACATACTCACACTTTATTAGGATATTATCAGTATATACTAAGTAATAAATATCCATATAATCGCTATAAACATCATAAATTATTACCATCACTCCTGTATTACTAAAGAATACATAGTTTTGATCACAATATTGCCATTTAGATGAAATAGAGTATTAAGGCAGCACTCAGTATTACTCTATAGAAAACTATGTATATGTTTATACTATTAATATATTGGGCAATTATAGAATTAATTGATTCAATCTATAGTAGGTAAAGTATAACTCAGAAAACCTAATAAAGAAATCGAATAGTAAAGACTCTGATTGCTCGAAAAAAGTACATGATGCAGAACGCTTTCTTATAATAACTTAACCTCACAGTTGTTTATGATATTTACGTTCCTTATTGAATTATACATTGCGAGTACTGCTCCTATAAAGCAAATTTTTCACAGCTGAAATGTTTCCTTGAAAAAGCCACAGACGCATCCTCTCAGCTAAACCAAAACCGAGGTTCTTTGGGGCTCAAAATTTATGAGGCTTCAAAACCGCTGGATGAGGAACCAGTAAAGCTGTTCTTCCTTCACTTTAGTCTATGGTTCCTATTTGTGTATGATTGGGGGTGTAGTAGAGTCTGATATTGGTAGAGAAACGAGACATCCACACCTTATACATAAAGTCTTTATATCTAATTATTTTACATAAATTATGAAGTTTACAATATAATTGTGAATTAAGGTGATTGTTGTTACGATATAGGATTAGGGTTTTTTTATTTTATTAAGTACAGTTATTATTTTTTTTTTCATGTAAAATAACCTATAAAGAGGACAATAGTATCAACATAATTACATATAAACAGTCTTTTGTTATGCGTTTTATGTATATCTATCTCATCTATCTATCTCTCACTATATATTATATATATAATATATATGATATTTTTTTATATATTATATACTATCACATATATATATAAATAAGCTATATATATATATTAATATATATATATCAGTAATATCAGTAATAATAATTAAATAGCAAAAGTATTCTTCTACTTTTCGCTGTTTCTCCTTTTCTCTTCTGTTCTTTTCAATGCTATAATCCTTCATACAACAAGTCATTTATTCATGGGAAGGTACGTAAAATATACGCTTTTAATAAAATTTCATAGTATTTGCAACACTGTAAAATGATAAAATGCCTTTCTCCATCTCAAATTCAACTCTTAGTAAAAAATCATTGTTAAAAAATAACTAACACCAATCTATTTTGAAGAACAGTCATTAACAAATTTTCTTACGAAGGTCAAATTTTCCTTAACTAGAAACTGTAGTAACCTGATTGCTCACTGAATTAACAACTACTTAATAACCTCTCTATTCTCTCACAACCTTAATAAGTAATATACTTCACCTTCCTAGTGTATCAATTTCCAATTTCAATTATTATACTAATAAAAAACACAACTTACAACAGCCCGGCCTTTAAACTGCACCTAGTAACATCAAACCCTGTTTTTCGTTCCTCGTTGGATTCTCCTTCGAATGCAAATCTCAGTCGACCCACTTCGCTGCTCCAGATGACGTTTCCATCCGTCGGAGTAACAGTTACTTTCTTCTGCCCAACTCTTCATGATCCCCTTCAACTTGCACGAGTCGATTCCCGCAGATTTCCTATACAAAGCCTGATGCCACCGGCTGACCATTTTAGGCTCGCCCATAAAAATACACTCAATTTCATGGTTAATAAATCATCCTTCTCTTTATTCCCCTATTTTTAAAATTCAACTATTAAATATTTTACGATTATTCTTCGGGTTTCACAAACTTTCCTTGCCTGGCTAATAAATTGACTTCTTAAACGACCCTATTGACTCTTTTCCTTCCCAGTATGTCTCAGTTTGTCTTCCGAAATATGTCTACTGTTTCGCATTTGTACCTTTGAACACTTCAACCTCTTTTCAAGACTCCCAGCTGTCTTCCGAAATCTGATCTGAACTTTTTTTTAAAAATTTGTCTAAACCTACCTTTTGTATTTAACTAAATATTAGTGTTGAAAAATATTAATTAATAATACCATTCCTACAAATATTCTAAATATATATATATATATAACTATATATATATATATCTATATATATATATATATCTATATATATAATATAATATCTTATTATATATATATATATATATATATCAATAATAATATATATTATATTATACTATATATATTAATAAATATATAATATACTTATTATATAAATATATATATATCAATTATCTATATTACGTAATTACATATATTAATATAATATTATAATTATTATATATATAAAATATATATATATATAATAATTAATACTATATATATATATATATATATATACATTATGAGTATATATATATATAATACTCATATACTATAATATATATATATATATATAATATAACGTATTTATATTACTATATAATATTATATATATATATATTATCCATATATATATAACTATATATATATATATATCTAGTATATATATATATATATAATCTATATATATATATATATATTATAATATATTAACTTCTAAATTATGGGATGAGAAAACCGGGAGCTTTAAAAGCTACGCTTGAAACGTTTCTTTTTGGGGACGTGGATGGCCTAGTGGTTAGAGCATCCGTTATTGTTAACTTGCGAAGCGAGTCCAATGTTCGATCCCGCTGATGGAGAATACAAATCTCCTTTGACTCATTTAAGTCTTTGGTGACACCTGCGTGATAGTGCCTTGAACGGTGAGCCTCGGTTGCCTTTATCTGCGTGTTCTTGCAATGCAACTTTTTTTGGGTTGGAGCGATGGCTCGTGGAAAAGCATCGGGTATTTTGGTCCTCATTCGCAACATGCAGTGGTTTATCCCAGAAAAGGCAGAATTTTCTTTACTCTTCCTAAACATCTATATGTTTTTCTTATATTTACATCTTTCTAATTGCGAATATGCAATATTTAGACAATCTAAACATAAAGAACCGAGGGATAGGAACAGCTGGACACCCTGGTGAATGTCGCCTGACGAGCTCGGCTGTCTTTACTCCGCGGTTCTTGAATCCAACTTTTTTGGGTTTTGAAAATGATCAGTGGTAAAGCATCGCTTATATTGTCCTCATTCATCGCAACATGCAGTGGTTCAATCCCAGAAGGCAGTAATTTCTTTACCTTCCCATTATATGTTCTTTCTTTGATATATAAATATATAATATTATAATATATATATATATACTATATATATACTATATTATATATATATATATATCTATATATATATTTATACTATACTCTATATTTATATAACTTAATATATACTATTATATATTATATCTATATAATCTATATATATTATTATATATATATCACCTATATATTTATATAATATACTATTATATATATATATATATATTATATTATATAATATAACTCATATATATATACCTTATATATATATTATATATTATATATATATATTAAATATATAATATATTCATATATATATATATTATATATTATATATGTTATATAGTTATACTATATAATATTTATATATATATATATAATATGATATTATATATATATAGACATTAAGTATATATACATATATTTATATATATATATATACATTATTATATTTATAATATATTATAACTATATATTATATATATATATAATATATTATATTACATATTATATATATATTATTAGATATATATAATATATATATATATATATATATATATATCTATATATATATATAATATATAATTATTATATTTATAATATATATCATATATATTTTTAAATATATATATATATGATTTACATATATATATTATTTATATACTATATATAATAATATATATATAATATATATAATATATATATACATATATAACAATAATAATACATGTCTTAATTGGGTTTGAAACAATTACCCTTGAGATGAATCAACCAAGAGTGTTGACCCCCGTCGAATTGATGAGCTAAAGGAGAAATCACACTTTTCTCGAAAGGCTACTCCCTTACTCAAGACGCGAACAAACAGGCACCTGTCCATAATTCGCGGGAATAATAGACCCCGGCAGAACTCCAGCTCACATCGGGTTCAGACGGTCACAACAATGGGTAATTTTTTAAAGGGACTTCAGCATTTTGTATCGGGGAGTCTCTGCCGGAGGTTAGTGTTCGGTATGACTGACTGTTTCCTCATTTGAGCAGGGATAGCCTTTCAGAGGAAGTGGCGGTTCTCTATTAGCTCATCGTGGTCAAGGGGTACAATATCTCCTGGTTTTACCAGCTCAGAGGTAATGGGTCAACTCTTAGGGAAATTTGTTCTGTACAGATAGTGATGCGAGTAATGCATTATCCTATATAATCATCAATTATATATACATATAATAATATATATATTATATATAATATATATACTTACTATATATATTATATTATCTATATATATATTATATATATATATTATATTATATACCTACTATATCTTACCTATATATATATATTATATATATATACTAATATATATATTTATAAAAATAATATACCTCATTTATTTATATATATATATTATATATATATATATAATTAATTATATATATATATAATATATACGCAGTATATATATATATATATATACAATAAAAATGATATTTATTGTTGTTTTTTTTTTTATATCATGGTTATATGTATGTGTTTATGTTTGTAGCCATGCAGAAGTGTTGTTATAATTTAGGTACTGTTAGTCCTCTAAGTAGTGCTATATAAAGTTAGGCCTAGGTTCTAGTTGTGTAAACTTGTAGCACCGAACATAAATGCAGAAGAAAACCACTTCCCAAACTGCAACAAAACATGTTACTCCGAAGCGCTAAAAAGAGTAATTGCCTCCACTCGTTTCCTTTCTCGAAAACGGTAATTCAACACTTTTTTATTTAAAGGAATTTTAGGTTGTCCTTTTTTTTAAAGCCCTTCTTTTTTTTGTTACCTCCTTTTTATTCAGAGTAATTGTTTATTTGTTTATGAATTTTGTGTTTTTAAATACGGAATAAAGATAAAATTTTTGTATTGAAAGTTAAAATTTACACACACACCAAACACAACACACACACACACAATATATATATAATATATTATATAATATATATAATATATATTATATTTAATATATATATATATATATATATATATAATACTATATATATATATATATATATATATATATAATATATATATATAATATATATATATTTATATTTATAAATAATATATAATATATACCCTATATAAATTTACAGCTAGGTAATGTTAGTTTAAACCAATATGGTAACTGACAGAAAATAACAAAAAGGAAGTATGTAAAAAAGAATAGTAAAAAAAATGCTTAAAACATAAAAAGTATGTAATATTAATCGCACACCTGGCATTGAACGCTAAAAAAAATATAACAAGAAATATATTTGTGAATAACGATTATATAAATTGACTATAAACAAACAAACGAACAACATTAAAGAACGTAATAAAATTAATTGTATAATGTCAAGCCAATAACCATGGAAAATTAACATGAGTAATCTTAAACAAAGAATAATTATAATACGTCAGAGTCAATAAAGTTAAAGAGTTTGAAATATTGCACAATTCTTACTCGCATCAATTTGTAATTTAGGAAGTGAAATATATTATCCTAAATTAAGAGGATTTATGGCGATTTCCATTTGCCTTTTATTCAAACACAAAGACGCAAGTTTATGTTTTAATTTATTAGTAACTGGTCAGATATTAAATAATTTAATACCTATGCTTTAAATAGATAATAATATGCTTCTATTTCTTATTTCACATTTATATATATTAATATATTATATTATATATATATATAATTTATTTAATATATATATTTAATATTTATATATATATATACTCTAAATATATTCTATATATATATACATACTATATTGTAAACGTAATATTACTTTGAACAATTTGATGAGGAAATATATTCTGCTTAGACTCATATTTGCTTTGGATCGATATATATATACTATATTCTATAGACCTATATATATATATACTATATACTAATATATATATACTATATATTTATATTATATATATATTATATTACTACACTATATATATATATACTTAATAATATTATTTTAACTATATACTCATATATATATAATATATAATATTAATATACTATCTATATATATATCATATATAAATATATATAATATATATATTGCTATAACTATAATTATACTAATATATATATAAATATATCTTATATATATTATCCATATAATATATAATATATATAATATCATAATATTATACATATATATATTATAATATATATTGATATGATATTCTATATTGAAGAGTGCTTTATTTAAAAAATAATACTATAATATTAATATTAAATTATATAATTAATATATAAATATATATTATATATAAATTAATAATATATTATATATTATATATATCAGGACATATAATAAAAATCTGTTCGACTCTTACTTTTAGATTTAGTATATTTAAAAACATAATGAAGTTAAAATAGTAATGTTCCGTTGTGAATAATATGCAGGCCCCCTATAAACCTTCTCCTCCACTGGCTATTCTTTGTCAAAAATGAGTTTTTAGTTTTGTTATTTGTTTATATATATATTAATTGAATGAAGTGATTAATTGATATAAATTGAAGTGATTTTACTTAAAGAAAATTTGTTTTTTTAAGCTGAACTCAATAAGTGGATAAGGTCAAGTTATGCTTTTTACTATTTTTCTTCGTTTTCTCTTCTAGATCAAAAACCAATGGAAGATTGGGTAAAAATGGCTGTTGAGTCATATATATATATATAATAATATATATATATATAACTATATATATATATTATCATATATATTAATATATATATATATTATATAACCTCTATATTATATATATATTATATATACATAATATATATATATATTCTATATAATATATATGTATATATAATTAATATATACATATATATATATATTCTATTTATATATATATAATATATATATATATA
>JABUQX010053521.1:0-7500 GCA_015478945.1 Trachelipus rathkii
GTTGTACTTCGTTCAGTTGGAAGTAGGTGTTAACCGTTTTCGCATTTATCGTGTGGACATTTCGCGTTTTTCGTGCGACATTATTGGGCCGATTGTTATATCCATTCCAATACCGAAGACCCTATTCTTCATTATCCATTTCATTTTGAAAGATGTCCAACTCAACAGCAAGTAGCTCCAGCTAGGGCTGGGGGCAGCCTTATAGAAACTAACCTTTGACCTTTCTTGAATTTCTAATTGAGGCATTGAAACATTATTGTTTTCATTGACTCAAAAGTTCAATTCCTTTATCTTATTAGTAGATATAATCTTCTTCAAAATAGCAACAACTTCGAAAGCACGCAACTTAAACTTTCGTCGGTCCTAAATATTCTCTCTCTCTCTCTCTCTCTCTCTCTCTCTCTCTCTCTCTCTCTCTCTCTCTCTCTCTCTCTCTCTCTCTCTCTCTCTCTCTCTCTCTCTCTCTCTCTCTCTCTCTGGCGTTTCTTTTTTCCCGTGATCTTAATTTATAATGATCACATTACTTCTCTTTCTAGACAAGCTTCTAAGAGGTTGGGTGTATAGAGGTGTCATTCACTCCTGTATGGAGTACGTCTCACACATCTGGAGTGGTTCGACTCCCAGAGCTCTCCTTAAAATGGTGGAGTCTAGGGCTTTTCGTCTTACCAACTCTCCTGCTCTCCCATTAACTCTCTCTAGTCTCTTTTAGCCCATCGAATTGTTGCTTCACTTTCTTTATACTATCCCAATTACAACTGACCCTGCTCTTCTGATCTCTCTCTCTCTCTCTCTCTCTCTCTCTCTCTCTCTCTTCTCTCTTCTCTCTCTCTCTCTCTCTCTCTCTCTCTCTCTCTCTCTCTCTCGAGCATTTCATCTATAAACAAATCTTTTAAATATGAAATTTTGTAACCTCGTAACATATTAAATATCATTTTTCGCGGATTGCCTGAAAATCGGGACCTAGTTTCCATTTTAATAAGGAAGGACTTATGGGCATCCGAGCAAAATTATTTTAGGAAAATTAAAATAATTTTTTTATCTCCTGCTCCGCAATGGTGGGTGGTACTTATATCAAGAGGGTTGCTTGGCCTTATCAAACTAGTTCTCTGCTATTAATTAAAGATGATTGAAACCATAAAATTTAAAAATTTATCGACCCATTTGCCACGCACATTGGATCAGAAAAAATTGGTACCGCAACATAAAATTATTCATATTATTTAGAGACAAACGCTTTTGCAAGAAATAACCTAACCTAGATGATAATTAAAACTTCCGTCATCAATATTTTCAAAAATTTATTCACAAGAAAAATTAATGAAATATATATTAAAATTTAAAACTGTTTTTTAAAAAAATAACATTATTTTATAAAATTTAAATAACTAAAAAATAATAGCAAATATTTAGAATTCATTGGTAACTAATATATATATATATATATATATATATATATATATATATATATATATATATATATATATATATATATCATATATATATATATATATATATATATATATATATATATATATATATATATATATATATATGGGCGTAGGCAGGGGGCACTTGCCCTCCCCTTAAATCTTGCCCAAATAAAAAAATGAAACATATGTTGCCCAGACGAGGTTTTTAATGGTTTATTTGTAGAAAAACTGTTAAAGATTCATCAATCGATAGATAATGAAGCAATAATTAATAATTACTAACGTATTATGAATTTACATTTTTTCTAAAGAGTTTTAATGTGTTTTCGTTTTCATATTAACTTGAAGTCAACTAAAGCTGTGTGCTTTTATGCTTTTATATTCTCCGCTAGAACTCTCAGAATGTCGATAACATTTGGCGGCTGTTAAATCAATCACGGAAGGTGTACCCGTTGGTAGTCAGCTGCAGACAGCACATCAAAAAACAATTGAAGAAAATAAAAGAAATATTACAGCAATTTTGAAGACCATAATTTTCTGCGGAATCCATGACTTACTTACCTTTAAGAGGTAAAGGCCTGCATGATTGGATTTTTGAAGACCTCATTAAACTTTGAATAGAAAGTGAAGAAAACGAAATTAAATAAATATATATATATATATATATATATATATATATATATATATATATATATATATATATATATCTATATATATATATATATGTAACATTATTCGATATAATATCCATATATATATATATGTAATATATATATATATATTAGCTGCTCTAATAATATATTTATATAAGATTGTAAGTCCAGAATAATAGGACCATAAATTCTGTTTAATATATATACAAATAACTTTCTCTATATAATAATAATATATATATAGCAATAATATATATATATATATATGTATGTAATAATATATATATGTCCTCAACCTTTGCCCCTAAGTAGATCCTTGCCCGTCCATATATATGTAATAATAATAATATGTATATATATATATATAATAATAACTTAATATATATATATATATATATATATCATGATATATATATATATATATATATATATATATATATATATATATATATATATATATATATAAACTGAATATATATATACTCCGTCGGATACAGATTTTTTTTTTTTTTTTTTTTTAAAGATATTTTTGTATGATACTAACAATGAATTTCAGCGGTGATGAACATGATTCAAAGTTCGAAATATTTTAAATAACTATTTAAAAATCACAACTATATCAATAAATATTGTTTTAAATCTGAAATATCTCGAAAAGTACGACACTTACAGAAAAACCTAATTACATATTTGGAATCAGCGTGTAAAGCTTATTACAAACATGTAAAAAAAAAGGGGCCCGAGCCGACGGGGACAGAGGGGATGTTTTCCAGCTACCCCCGTAGAAGCGGGGCGGAGGAACCCCGACCCCCAAATACCAAAGAACAGGGGTTCGGAGACCCTCCGGAGGGAGGAAATAGTCCTACCCTGTCGTTCCCCGGAAGGCGCGGAGGCCCCCGCCCCCTGCCATTTTGGGGGTTTCCCTTTGGTTTTTCCTTTAGTTAAAAAAAATAAAACTGACGGAGTGTAAGTAATAACTGGTCCTATATGTTTTGAATCATGTCCGTCACCTTAAATTGACTGTTAGGATCATAATACTAGAAATATAAAAAAAAAAAAAAAAAAAAAAAAAAAAAATCAAAACTGACTGAGTCGTAAAATAACGAGATTATATATATATATATATATATATATATATATATATATATATATATATATATATATATATATATATATATATATATATATATATATATATATATATATATATATATATATATATATATATATATATTTAGATCTTCTCTTTATAGAGATTATACCAGATTATCTATATATATATATATATATATAGGTATATATATATATAATAATAATAATAATAATAATAATAATAATAATAATAATAATAATAATAATAATAAAATCGTTACTACGAAAAGTAATTGTTTCCAAATCTAGCAAGTTGCAGAGGCGCCAGCGTAAAAATTAAAAACGTAAAATAAGTTATTATTATTATTATTATTATTATTATTATTATTATTATTATTATACTACCTTAACTAATAAGAACAATAATAAAAAAATATTTTTTAATACTTAATATATGATATACAAAATATAATACTTATCCATTATATTAAAACCTCATAAAATATTTTAAATATTTAAAAAATTTAAATTTTTTGAATGTCTTTTTTATTATATGTTATATTTAAATAATAAACCTTTAATAATTAAAAATCGCATTTGTCAACAAAAGTCACACAATCTAACTTACTCGCATGATGTGAAATGTTTTTCTTCAATATCAAATTATTTTTGTATTCATTTCTGCATCTGAATATATATTCTGTAACGGTAACGGTAACGGTAACGGGTAAACAGTTACCAGTCGGGAGTCACTATTCAGTAGTCACAAGTGGCGTGTGAATGGGTTTTCTCCACTTTGCAGAGAATCAAAGCCATTTGAGATGCACAATAAAGCAATAAAAATCTTGAGACGTTCAAGTCTGTGGGGAAAAGGGATCATAACTGAACTTGAGAGCAATGATGTCATTGATGGCGTGGCTGCCAAAAGAAGTGAACTACGCAGGTACCTAACCTACTTCATTAGGAAATTAACATTTACCTAAACATCTTTTGATTTTTAAAAAATTTCTATCATTTTGTCAGCATCAAATGAATTATAAACATGTAATTAAGTCTTTTTACCTGGGTGTGTGTGTATGTGTGTGCACATATATATATATATATATATATATATATATATATATATATATATATATATATATATATATATATATATATATATATATATATATATATATATATATATATATATATATATAATGTAATATAATAATATATATAATTTTTTTTTTAACTTCTGATATAAATATATATATATGTATGTATGTTTGTATGTAATAATAATATATATATATATATATATATATGTAATAATAATAATAATATATATCTGAAATATATATATATATATATATATATATATAATAATAATAATATGTATATAATATGTATATATAATAATAATATAATAATAACAACTATATATATATATATATATATATATATATATATATATATATTTGTACATTATTGGGCCGATTGTTATTTCCATTCCTATACCGAAGACCATATTCTTCATTATTCATTTGATTTTGAAAAATGTCCAACTCAACAGCATGTAGCTCCGCTGGGGGGGGGCACTTGTAGAAACTAACCTTTGACTTTTCTTGAATTTCTAATTGGGGCATTGAAACATTGTTGTTATCATTGACTCAAAAATTCAATTCCTTTATCTTATTAGTTGATATAATCTTCTTGACAGTAACAACAACTTCGAAAGCACGCAACTCAAACCTTCGTCGGTCCCTAATATTCTCTCTCTCTCTCTCTCTCTCTCTCTCTCTCTCTCTCTCTCTCTCTCTCTCTCTCTCTCTCTCTCTCTCTCTCCTCTCTCTCTCTCTCTCTCTCTTTCTTTTTTTTTTTTTTTTTTTTTTGAGCATTTTATCCATAAACAAATCTTTTAAATATGAAATTTTGTAACCTCGTAACATATTAAATATCATTTTTCGCGGATTGCCTGAAAATCGGGACCTAGTTTCCATTTTAATAAGGAAGGACTTATGGGCATCCGAGCAAAATTATTTTAGGAAAATTAAAATAATTTTTTTATCTCCTGCTCCGCAATGGTGGGTGGTACTTATATCAAGAGGGTTGCTTGGCCTTATCAAACTAGTTCTTTGCTATTAATTAAAGATGATTGAAACAATAAAATTTAAAAATTTATCGACCCATTTGCCACGCACATTGGTTCAGAAAAATACGTACCACCAACATTAAAATTATTGATATTATTTGAGGCAAATGCCTCTGCAAGAAATAACCTAACCTAGATGATAATTACAATTTCAGGTATCAATATTTTTAAAAATTTATTCACAAGAAAAATTAATGAAATATATATTAAAATTTAAAACGTTTTTTTTAAAAAATAACATTATTTTATAAAATTTAAATATCTAAAAAATAATTAGTAGTTGATTTAGAATTAATTGTTAACTATTTAATATATATATATATATATAAATATATATATATATATATATGCTATATGTAATAACATATATATCTTACTTAACCTTCGTTCTTTACTTTTAACTCATATAAAAATATATATATAAATATAAATATAAATATATATATATATATATATATATATATATATATATATATATATATATATATATATATATATATATATATATATATATATATATATATATATATATATATATATATATATATATATATATGTTTGTTGAGAGGGTGTTTATATATATATATATATATATATATATATATATATATATATATATATATATATATATGCGTGGGGCGTGGGGGGGGGCACTGCCCCCCTAAATCTTGCCTAAAAAAAAAAAATAAAACATATCTTGCCCTGACGGGTTTTTAATGGTTTATTACTAGAAAAAACTGTTAAGATTCATTAATCGATAGATAATGAAGCAATAATTAGTAATTACTAACGTATTATGAACTTACATTTTTTCTAAAGAGTTTTAATGTGTTTTCGTTTTCATATTGGCTTGAAGTCAACTAGCTGTGTGCTTTTATGCTTTTATATTCTCCGCTAGAACTCTCAGAATGTCGATAGCATTTGGCGGCTGCCAAAGCTGCTAAATCAATCACGGAAGGTGTACCCGTTGGTAGTCAGCTGCAGACAGCACATCAAAAAACAATTGCAGAAAATAAAAGAAATATTACAGCAATTTTGAAGACCATAATTTTCTGCGGAACCCATGACTTACTTACCTTTAAGAGGTAAAGGCCTGCATGATTGGATTTTTGAAGACCTCATTAAACTTTGAATAGAAAGTGATGAAAACGAATTGAAGGAATATATATATATATATATATATATA
Organism: Trachelipus rathkii; assembly: GCA_015478945.1. Lineage (NCBI taxonomy): Eukaryota > Metazoa > Arthropoda > Malacostraca > Isopoda > Trachelipodidae > Trachelipus > Trachelipus rathkii. The sequence continues at coordinate 6,496 of JABUQX010053521.1, forward strand.
TATATATATGATATATATATATATATATATATATATATATATATATATATATATATATATATATATATATATATATATATATATATATATATATATATATATATATATATATATATTATATATATATATATATATATATCTACTCAACCTTCCCCCCTAAATGAAATCCTGCCCACGCCCATATATATATATATATATATATATATATATATATATATATATATATATCTATATATATATATATATATATATATATACTTTATATATATATATATATATAACTATATATATATGCTGCTGCTGCTATATGCCTATAATATGATCCCAATAACTGAGTAAATGACAAATCAATTACTGATTTTTTTTTTAAGATATTGCTAGTATATGATACTAACAATGAATTTCAGCGGTGATGAACATGATTCAAAAGTTCGAAATCATTAAGAAATAATTTTTAAAAAATCACATTTATATCAATAAAATTTTTAAAAATGAAATATCTCGAAAATTATGACACTTACAGAAACCCAATTACAGCTATGAAATCTACGCGTAAAAATCATCTTACAAGCATTTAAAAAAAAAAAGTGGGGGCTTGATCCTCTTCTGGACAGGGTACTTTTTCCGCACCCCCGTAGGGCGGAGGAACCCCGCGACCCCCAAAGCCTACCAAGAACAGGGTTCGGAGACCCTCCCGGAGGAGAAATAGTCCTACCTGTCGTTCCCCAGGCCGAGACCCCGACTCCTGCCATCTTTGCGGTTTACCCTTAGGTATTCCTTTAGTTAAAAAAAAAGAAGAATTAAAACTGACGGAGTCGTAAACGTAACTGGTCCTATATATTTTTGAATCATGTCCGTCACCTCTTAAATTGAGTGTTAGGATCATAATACTAGAAATATAAAAAAAAAAAAAAAAAAAAAAAAAAATCAAAGGCCACATTCAATAAAAACTATAACAGGTCATATGTAAATATATATATATATATATATATATATATATATATA
>JABUQX010053521.1:10000-22500 GCA_015478945.1 Trachelipus rathkii
TCATTCTCAGTTTCTTTGTTCCTTTTCTGATTGATACCTCACCCTTCTTAGTAGCCCTAAAAATCATCGAAGGAGTATTAACTTCTCTATATCGACCGCTTGTATTCACATACGGTTTATCTGAATCATCTAGATTGAAAACCATATTATGAAGAGTGGGAGCTCCTTCCTTTTCTCTCATTTGTTTAATAGCAATTGCTGTTAGGTCCTTATCTTTTATCGCGTTGTAATACTCTTCAGCACCCATAAGCCATTCCCTCACTTCGTTTTCAGCATCTGTATCGACTTTATCTAACACTATTTTCAGCATACCGTCAAAATTGATAATATCACTACTCAATTTACTCAATGTTAATCCCTTAGCTTTCAGAATATGGTCGATGCTACCATCAGGTTTTATAAGCCGAACAGCGTAAGATTTAGGGCCTGTGCAAACAAAGCTGTCAGCTGTAATACCAGCACCGATTTCGTCTGTCAAATCACCAAGAAACCTTCCTGTTTCGGGTACGAGCTCATCTTTTTTAGCTACAAAGATGCAACTGTCGGTGTCGCAATATAATACCCTTTGACCAAGTTTTTCCATGAGTCTGTATAGTTTGACTCTTGCGTGGGCTGTAGTGAACGCTGCGATAGCTAGATTTGTAGACTTTGCAGTGTTATACGCATAAGCAGTGTATCGGACAGAAACTATATGTTTTGTCCGGCAACCACTACATTTTCAATTTCCAAATCGGCTTGCTTTGCCAATGCCCAGACCTCTGCGTCACTGTGACAAATGATGTCTTCTGTAGCAGGTGCGCGTTCCGCCATTTTCCCCCAAAGAGAATTAAGACATAACTTTGCAATGAAACGGAGACCAGGGTTGCTCTTGATATTAGCCTTATCTAGTTTAACACCTTCAATTCTTTCAAAAGCCTCGATGAAAATGTCAAGTTCAGGATCTGTGAGACCGGTGATACCTTCAGGGTACCCTGAAGCGCACGTTCGACATAGAGTAAATATTAGTCTTTCTTTATACCTCCCTGGTAGAACAGGAATGTATAAGTTTTGAGGAGGTAAAACGCAAACGTAAGCTACCCCGAAATATTTCTCGTGCATGTTCGCTATGTATTCAGGAATGCTAGGGATTTCACTGCCAACAAGTTTCTCAGGGATGCCTGTAGGGAACTCTTGAGATTTTTGTACCCATGGGTACAACGATGTGAAATCTAAGTAACAAATTTTATTAGCACCGTCTGTGGGAGGGAAGTAATATACAAAGGGTTCTGTACGACCTCCGTACAATGCGTCGCCTATAATAAGTCTATTATTGGCGACATCGTTGCCTATTCTATTAACATACGGTCTCAGAAGTTCCGTATCCTCCTCCTCTTCGTCAGGGTCTGCGTTGAGTATACTCACCAAGCACTCATCTTTCATTTTTTTCCATTCGCATTCCCACACCCTCACAACTTCAAAGCCTGCTCTTTTGTATGCTTCTTCCTGCAGCATGGTTATTCTATACCTGTCGAGACTGGAGACACCTCTATGTTCAAGCTTTCCATCCTCACAACTCTGATGCCCATGCCAAATACATCCATGAAACAAGTACGCTATGCGTTTCTTTTCCACAGGTCTAGCACCGGGTGCAGACGCAGCCTTATCCATTGCCTTCCATCTCTGTTCATTCCTGGGTTTCAGCTGGTTGTCTACTTGAAGCTGTCTGAGGGCTACAAAGGCATCTCCATCAATAGGCGTATAATCAACAACAGGGACCTCAGTGTAACCGTCTGGATGTACGTGTTTATTCTTAAATTTAAACACTCGTTCGCCGCCATTGCGGGCATGGGTTATCCTTTGGCCAGTATACTTCTCCATGAATGCTATCCAGCGAATACCTTCATACGAATAATTTTTCTCTCCGTGTCGGCTAATATGAGCAACAGTATCATCTTTCATATAATGAGTTTTAAAGACTCTAAAACATAATGAAGCAATTGTACAACATTCCGTTAAACAATCAATTTGGAACATATCAATGAACATCTTCCGGAATTTTTCAAAACTTTGTCGTAAAATGTCAACATCCTGCACACAATATTTAGTGCATTCTGCTTTTATGTCATACTCTCTGTTCTCGAACGAGCTATACCACTCGGTAAATTCTCGTTTCTCTGACTCTTCCATGCGGTCAGTTTCAAATAATTCTCTAGCAGGTATCTGGCCAACATAATTTACATTATCCAGAGTAAGAAATCTATAGGGGAAGAACCCTTTAGCTACATCACCTTCAAGCCCCATACATTTTGGTAGCTTCTTCAAAGCACAGGGCATGTATAAGAGAGTGTCTTTAAATGTTATATTATGCTGAGCTGTCATAGTGATGATCTTTGTACCACGTTTTACAGGGTTACTAGAAATAACACTAGCACCGGGTCATGCTAATAATTTACTGAACACGAATTGAGTATCGAATTTCCCTCCATTATGAGCTGCTACTATTATTTCGTCTTTCTGATGTTTTTTGGAAAAACTGAATAAATAATTTATGAATTTATCGACTGGACACTTGTCTGTATCATTTTCAGCATTCAAATCCAAATGGAAGATTTCCTTTCGTTTAGTTCCACATTTCTCACACTGTTCATTTCTTAATTCTTTATCGCTGCACTTATAACAGACCAGCATGCTCACAAGTAAGTACGGTACCATGTCAACAACTGATTTGCCGTCACCTTTATCAGTCTCGTTATGGTTATACGTTTCCACATCGTAATAAAATGTGTAAACATTTTTCTTTTCCTGCCAGTCCTTTTCTTTCTTTTTCAATGTTTTCATGAAACATTTATGAGCCCCTTTATTAGGGTTATACTTCACGTCGCATACTCTGCACTGTATATTCACACAGTCATGTTGAATCTGTCCTTTATTATCAGCAATTTTCGTTGTATCACACAGCTCACAAATTTTTATCTTCTTACATACCCATTTTTTTTCTATGGTTCTTAAGACATTCTTCGTTATAAAAGTGACGATTACATTCAGGGCAATACTTTAAAGGAATATTATTATCTTCAGCCCTTCCCCCGCATTCATATGTGAGACACTGTTTACATTTATAATATTCACATTCCTGGTTTAGATGTAAAGCCATATTTGTTACAAAACTGTAACATTGTCTACAAAAAATTTCACCCTTTATATTGTTAGGATTCACACTACCTATTGTTAATTTGATTTTATCGTTGGGAAGAGGGTAATAATAATGAGTATTGACAGCATCCCATCCAATTATATACAAATCTTTATCTCTATCATTTTCTCTTGGTTTATAAACCACATGCAACTTTTCATCTTTATCGTTTCTGTAGACAAATATCCTACATTTTAAGACCCGTTCTATTATAGCAAATTTATCAACAGTCAAAGGGTCAGTAATTTAACCTGCACTGATTGGCTATTTTCTGCGCCAATTTTACTATAGTATCAGGGTCAACCTGATTTATCTTTTTTTTTTCGGTTACAACTTTTACACATGCAGCTATAGCTTTAAAGCCACAACCAACTGCATCAATCCTCCTATCATACCTACTTACCAATAAATGACGTTTGATAAGATCAGGGTGGATAAAATTAACTTGATCAGGTATTAGAGGGCCACTCCCTTCAGGGTTATGCAATACCTGGACTTCTACGATGAAATCGCTGAACGTAGCTTTATCTCCAGACTGAAAGGCCCTCTCCAGTCGGGTGCACAGGGTTGATACCAAATCATCATTATCTTTTACATCTTTATGAGCAAGGTTGACGTGGAATTCGTTGCGAGCACCATCATTGAAAGTAAACCAAAATCTTGCTTTGTATTCTCCATAGTTCACCTCCTTTTTTAGATGTTCAACAATAGCACGAATGACCCTTCTGAAAGCATCCTCAATATCGAGACCTCGGTTGAATACATTTTCTTCATTGACCCTGATTCTGTACCGATGAGTGTCAATGACTCCTGAATTTCTAGAGACAGCAGTCGTTGTAATTTCCAATAATTCAGCTGTAAAATCTTCATCATCGTCATCATCATCTGCATCATCATCATCACGTTTTCTTTTGTTATTCTTCTGTAAAGAGAATCAATCATAAATATACGAGTAATAACATAAGACCTATCTTAACTTAACTGATTCTATCATTTTCTTATTGTTTTAAATAATTACAGTTACAAGATTATCCTAAACTTCTTACTTTAATTAGTAATTCAAACAGTATGTATTTAAAAGAATTTCGTAAATTACACTTACCCCATCATCTGGACCATCATAAGGATCAACATCCATAGGTGTATCTCTGTGATCGTTCACTCCGCTGGTTCCTGCACCGGCATCGTTGACCCATGTAACTCTTTTCTTAGCATCACGATTTTGAAGACCACGTTTAGCCTGTACAATTTTACGATCTTCACGGGGTGGTTCAGCGTCTCTGGGTTCACCATTATTATCTGATGAAGGATCGGTGTTGTTGTTGTTGTTGTTGTTGTTGTTGTTGTTGTTGTTGTTGTTGTTGTTGTTGTTGTTGTTGTTGTTGTTGTTGTTGTTGTTGTTGAACCCTCCACCCCCTCCTCCGCCTCTGTTAAACCCACTAGCTCCGGAGATATAGCAGAAAGGGCGAAACTGTAATAATAAAATTACAAATAAAATATATAAGTTCCATGTTTTCAAAATAAATAAAACACTTACAATAGAAATAAATTTTAAGAAAAACAAATTTTTAAGAAAAACAAATTTTTAAGAAAAACAAATTTTTTAAGAAAAACAAAATTTTTAAGAAAAACAAATTTTTAAGAAAAACTAATTATTAAAAAGTTTTCAGAAAAAATAAAAAACTAAATTTTTTTTTTTAAAAAATAAAAAAAATATTTTTAAAATAAAAATAATAACAAGACTTACAGCAAACAATTTCATGAGGTTGTGCATTTTTCCGGCATTGAATATATTCAACTGGGACATTCTGAAGATTCTCAGCAGGTATCACGAAAACAAGAACTGCAATAAAAATATTATTATTATTATTATTATTATTGTGTGTGTATTATTATTATTATTTTTTATTATTATTATTATTATTATTATTATTATTATTATTATTATTATTATTATTATTATTATTATTATTATTATTATTATTATTATTATTATTATTATTATTATTATTATTATTATTATTATTATTATTATTATTATTGCCACTCACACAACGGAAAACACACCTAGAGTAACTATCGCTAAGATGCAGACTCTACGACAGACTGAATATAACTAACAGCTAACGCCCAAGCATAAGTTATATATTCCGTTTCCTCCCAAACATTACGAAATCCCTATAACTCAACCCTCTTTCAGAAATTTTCAAACCTAAACATGAAACATTAACCCTTCCCGCCATTTTGTATCTTTATGCTTTATATATATAAAGTTCAAATAAATAGTATTATTAGCAGTTTTGAATAAGCATCGGTATGATGAACACCTTAGAAAAATTCGTGTTTAGATCCCCCTGTACATCTCTCGTATGTGGTCCAACGGGATCGGGTAAGACCTACGCTTTGCTAAAGTTCCTAAAACACCCTGTTCTATTCGAACAACTCCCCGTGAAAATAATCTGGTGTTACAGCATCTATCAATCTATTTTTAACGAATATAAAGATGTGATTCAATTTCATGAAGGTATATACGATGTAAAGTCTTTGGAAAATATACAGGGTCACAAAATTATTATCCTTGACGATTTGATGCATAAACTGAACGAGGATATAGCTGAAACTTTCACAGTCTACTCTCATCATTTAAATGTTACAGTGTTTTTTATAACACAAAATATCTTTCATCAGAATAAGTATATGAGAGATGTATCTTTAAATACACAATACCTAATTTTGTTCGGACAAAGAAGAGACGTGAGTCAGATCAATGTATTAGCAACTCAAATGTTTCCTATGCAAAGAAAAGAGTTTCTAAAGGTATATAAAGAAGTTACTTCCATCCCACACGGTTATTTACTGTGTGATCTTCATCCTAAGAACACGTACAGGGTACTGCTACGCACAAACATCTTACCTAACGAAACTGAAATTGTCTACATCCCTGAATAACAATGAGCAAGCTAATTGAAAAATATTTACCTGTTATAAAAAACTACAGGAAACTAAGTAAAGCTGAAAAACGTAAACATCTAAAATGTACATCATTTACCCGACTCGTATGTGAAATTTGTCTTAACCTTATAAAAGGAAATGTTCCAATAAAAGAGCCTCAGAAACAAAAGTTACGTCGACATAGCAACATCCTTAGAAAACTTACGCGTAAAATTAAAAAGAAGAATTTTTTTAAGAAAAAGAAACTGATACAGACAGGAGGAGCCTTCCTCCCTCTATTATTTTCCATTGTAACACCCTTTTTAACTAAATTACTAACTGGTCAAAACTAATAATAATAATAATAATAATAATAATAATAATAATAATAATAATAATAATAATAATAATAATAATAATAATAATAATAATAATAATAATAATAATAATGAAGAAAAGTAGTGGTTATGCCTTTTTCAGATTACGAAAAAATAAATAATAACAGTATTACTATGCAACAGCAACAACAACAGCAACAACAACAACAACAACAACAACAACAACAACAACAGACTCAACCTACTACGTTATATGAACCTAAATTGGAACAAATGTCTAGTATCGAAAACGAGCTTACCCAAATTTTAAATTCACATATGAACATTCACGATAAAAGAATAAAGTATCAGGAGATATTACAAAAGTTAATAGATTTGAAAGAAAAATATACCAACTATAATGCCTCAAGATCTGTAAATGAAACTGAAGAAGAAGTTGAAACTATTAAAGATTTTAAATCTATTTTAGAAAGCAGTCTTCCAACCAGTGTAAAAAATAAAGGAATAGCTTTATATAATACTTTAAAAGGTCAAATTAATTTGGGATTCCGATGGTCAGATTGTAATAAATGGAGATCCCATTATAGGTTCAAATATCGTAGACCTAGTTTCTGATCTTGTACGTAATTGGCGAAGGAAACCTATCACAGGATGGCCTATAATAAAGCAAAAATTAAGAACAATTAATTTTCCTAAGAGTTTGATATTAAATTTGGAACGTTTAGCAGATGTGGAAAACGTGTACTCTACGCCTAGAGCTATGGCTTCGAGCTCTTCAGCTGTAATGACGTCATACCCCTCTCCTTTAGGACTAATGAAAAAACGACCACGAAAGAATCCTTATCCTGCAGCGAAAAAATTAAGAAAAAAGGCAGGCTTGGGTAGAGAATGGTTAAAAATGTAACCTGAGATGCTATAAAACAGGTGTTCATTAACTATTAGGCTTATCCATTAGGGTAACTGTTAGGCCTAAATTACGAATAGCATTCATGAAAGCCTTTGTATAAACATGAAAGTAACCCTAAAGTGCAGCTGTTCATTAATGGTTAGGGTTATCCATTAGGCTTACTGTTAGGCCTAAATTACGAATAGCATTCCTGAAAGCGTTTGTATAAACATGAAAGTGACCCTAAAGATGCACGTGTTCATTAATGGTTAGGGTTATCCATTAGGCTTACTGTTAGGCCTAAATTACGAATAGCATTCCTGAAAGCGTTTGTATAAACATGAAAGTGACCCTAAAGTGCAGCTGTTCATTAACTATTAGGCTTATTAGTTAGGCTTACTGTTAGGCCTAAATTACGAATAGCATTCCTGAAAGCGTTTGTATAAACATGAAAGTGACCCTAAAGTGCAGGTGTTCATTTATTGGTTAGGCTTACCCTTTAGGCTTACTGTTAGGCTTATCATAAGGGTTAAATTAGAAAACATTTCTCTGATTGGTTGGTTGAAGATCTCCCCCTTGTTAGGGTTACAGAGTTCTCATCGCTGAGGCTGAAAGCATTCTTCAGTTGTACGCTCGACTTTGCACTGTCAACATGGTTTCTCTAGTAAGCACCAAGTTCGTAAACGATATTGTGTCGTGGAAAATATCTCACCCCAAAGATATAGTGAACTTATTTTTTCGCCGTAAATCTACAGGGGAACGTTACTACACATGTTCCTCTCCACCTCATACAAATAATCGGCCTCTATTCCTATCGTGCGAAGATTTATCCCGCGTATTTGACGAAGTAAATACCTGGGTGAACGAAAAGTATATTTCATCTAGCGTAACAAATTCATGGGGAGTTGCCATTACCGGTGGTGAAGACACCGACACGAAAAGATTGACTCTTGTATTCTCTTTGCACAACAATATTGAAGCCATTGAGTTACGCAGTTGGTGGAGAAACAACCCTGAGGGTATATTCAGACCCTCAAGCTACGGGTTCATGATCGTAGGAAGAGAAAATATTACATCATTTATCAAGATGCGTGAAGAAATATCAAAACGAGAAGCCGAAGTCTCCAAATTAGATGATCTTATCAATACAGCTCACAACTTGTTATACACTGTGTACAACGAAAACTATACGTTTGACGCTCAATTAGCAGATGTTATGGATGTTATAGATATTGAAAAATTTACTTTTCATTGGGAAAAAGAAATGAAGACTCCTGCATACAAAGATCAAGACTTGAAAATATCAGCAAGAGATATTTACACATACGTGACAACGGATGGACTCCCTAGTCTCCGTCAGTATATTATAAATACACAGTATCTGCTAAGTCCTATGGCCCAAGCTCAAGCTTATTAAATATTTTGTGAATATTGCTTTTAAAATTAATTTTATGTGTTTGTATTATATTGTAAATATGTATTATTATATTTTAAAATATGCATATGTTGTAAGCATATTTGAACTACTTTTTTATGAAACTAATTTGTGTAAGATGTTGTACATATAATTTTAATGATTAAATTGCTTTTTTAAAAAATATTTGTTTCCTTTTCCTCTTTTATTTTATATATATATATATATATATATATAACATATATATATATATTTTTATATATATATATATATATATATATATATATATATATAACTAACATATATATATATATTTCTAACTATATATATATATATATATATATATATACGCCATATCACTATATATATATATATATATATAACATATATATACTATATATGTATAAATATAACTGTAGTTGTATAACTCTCTACATGTTAACTATTAATTCACTTTGTTTTTATTTCAAAAGGTGCTGACAATGGATTTTAAATATGCGGTCTGATAAATATTACCTCCTTGATATGAAACATCCTTACAGTTATGGAGAGCTTTTTCAAGGATCTTCAGGAGTTTCCTCATATTAATAAAGAACTGAAAAATTATTTACAAGGGGAGGATGCTTTTACTCTACATAAACCTATACGGAAAAAATTTCCAACACGAAAAACCATAGCCCCTCACTTAGATAATGTATGGCAACTTGATTTAACTGAAATGATAAAATATAAAGTTTACAATGAGGGGTATCAATACATTCTTTTTGTGATAGATGTATATTCCAGATACTTATGGTTAAAGGCTTTAAAAGATAAAAAGTCAAAAACTGTTGCTGAAGCTGTGAGAGAAATTATAAATGAGGATAACAGATATCCTCAAATGATGTGGACAGATAAAGGTACAGAATTTTTAGGTAAAGAGTTTCAAGAAATAGTTACAGAGTATGATATTGGGTACTACAACACATTTTCAGTTAATAAAGCTGCAATAGTGGAAAGAGTACAAAGAACTATAAAAGAAAGAATGCATAGGTATTTCACGAAAATGAATACATTTAAATATAGATATACTGCAAGACTTGGCTTATTCTTATAATAGGTCTTATCATAGAACACTTAAGAAGACCCCTCTAGAGATGGTGAAGACAAAACCTTCTGTACAGGGTTGCCTCGTTCGCAAAATTAAAGATAACACAGGCATTAAAGTAGGAGATTATGTGAGAGTGTCTAGGTCAGATGAAAATTTCAGAAAAGGGTATGAAGCAGGATGGTCGAGAGAAGTTTTTAAAGTAGATACAATCAGAGAATTCCCAAGAGACAGGTTAAAATTATACTATCTTGAGGATTTAGATGGTGAAAAAATAAAAGGAGGGTTCTATAAACAAGAAATACAGAAAATACGGTTTGATCCTAAGAGTCACGAGTATAAAATAGAAAAAATATTAGGATCTAAAGGAAAAGGAAAAAATAAACAGTATCTTGTCAAATGGATAGGTTACCCAGCGAAGTTTAATAGTTATATAAATGCTAGTGAAATTAAGAAACATTGATCAGTTTACTTTGTGAACATGGAGAGTGAAGATCATTTCTATTTAACGTTGCCTTCATCGGCTTCTATGGATCTGTATCCGGAAAATAAAATATCAGACTATACAACCCAATTATTGAACCCTATAACTTTTGATCGAGAAATGTATGAAGCTGGTTTAAGTGAAATAATTCTCGACGCCGATATAGAGAATATGCCTGTTTCATATTTGGCTTTTACGATATTTAGAAATGTTGATAATGTTAAAAATGTATTAAAAATTAAAGCTAATATGGCGACTATCAAACGAGGCAACAATGAATATTTCTTTGAAAATTATTTAATAAGGTTAAGTGTTAACAAATCGATTACTGATGTGTTCATGGCCTTAAACAAAAAATTTGAAACAAGTCAGTTATGTAAAGATTTAGTGTTTCTTGTTAATAAATCCGTTAACGAAGATAACGCTTTAATCACTTTAAAATCTCAAACTCATGTGAACCTGAAAGATATAAGTTTATTTATTTTCCGCCCTTCAACCTGGTTTCGTAATTGTTGTTACTCACATGTATACAAAATATCGGGAAATAATATCAAACCATCTCTAAAGGATCTAATACGTTATATACCAACGATGGAAGAGTATGTCTCAAAACACCAAGAGTTCATTACATTTTGTATGCTTGCCTACTAAGATGTTTCAAGATCCAGGTATGGCCTATGTTTATACAGATATTGTAGACCATCAGTATGTAGGGAATACTAAAGCCTCTTTGTTAAAAGTAGTTCATTTTCCTAAAGGTAATAAAAGAGTTATAAGTTTTCCTAATGTTCACTACTTACCTATGAGTAAGACCCAACTGAGTTCAGTTCGCGTTTATATAAGAGACGTCGAAGGCAAACCATACCCATTCACAATTGGGACAGCAGTGTGTAAAGTACACATAAGAAAGAAGCTCCGGTAAATAATAATAATAATGGAAATAATAAGAAGAGAAAGAGTCTTCAGGGGATCAAGAATGCAGAGGGGATATGGTTTAGGAGGATTTTTTGCTTCGTTATTTCGTAGAGCTATTCCCTTGTTTAAATCAGGAGGTAAATACATTGCTAAAAAAGCAGCCAGAACGGGAATAAACACAATCCAGGATATTATGGGGGGTGTCGACCCTCGTAGTGCTGTAAAACGCCGCATAGCCGATGTTTCAGATGAAATGTTAGATGATGTCAAACGAAAAATACGGCGCAAGATGACGGGGGGTGGTGTTAGAAAGGTGAAAGACAGCGTGTAAAGATAATAACCAAAAAAAAAGAAAAGGAAAAGTAAAAAGAAAAAAACCCGTAGCAAGAAACGTATGAATAAAAAGAAACGTGGAAAAATATGTAAACGTAAAATAAAGGATATTTTTTCTGAATTATAATATGTGGCAACTTGTTCTTAATATATAGGTATACACCTAAAGAATATTTTCATTAAAGGTTTAGCCTTAGAGTCGATAAGATGCATTTCTTACACCCCTCTAGTCCAGACTGCTGCAAGAGTGAATTGGATCTCTTTTCCGTAAATCCTACACAGACATCGATCTTAGAAAGTAATTTTATCAGCATTAATCCCCTTCACGCTGTCACAAATACAGATGTACCTCTCGAATTCAATATCCCTGGAACTTCAGATCAATATCTTGACCCTTCGAATGTTTTTTTATATCTGAAGGTTAAATTGGTAAATGAAGATGGATCGGATCTCACAGGAACAGAACATGTAGTATATCCTGTTTCCAACTTTTTATTCTCATGCTTTAAGAACATTGAAGTGTTTTTAAATGAGACTTCTCTAGGAGCATCAGCAGCCAGTTACCCATACCGAAGCTATATAGAAACTGTACTAAATTATTCGGATGATGCTAAACAGTCCCATTTACAATCAAGCGGCTACTACAATTTAAAAGATGAATCTAAAATAGTAGATGGATTTAGTAAAAATGTCAACAAGACTTATGAATATTATGGACGTTTAAACGGTGACATATTCTCCCAAGAAAAACTTATTCTACCATCTGTGGACACTCGTATCAGGTTAACTAGATCTACTCCACAATTTGTGCTTAATGTTCAATCCAAAGCTGCTGCAACGACTGCTTCACCTACTCCTATTTTTCAAATATTGGATACGTATCTTTATGTACGTAAAGTGAAATTATCTCCCAGTAAACATATAGAGATTGAGAAGACTC
>JABUQX010053521.1:35000-37500 GCA_015478945.1 Trachelipus rathkii
CAACTGAAAAAAGTTGGTGAGGGAGATGTGTAATGTTCAAGTAAGTTCCATTGTATATGTTGCTGAGTATGGGTGACAAGGGAGAGCCATGCCTCAGTCCCTTGGTGTTTATTTTATAAAAGTGTTTGAATCAAATTGGAAAGTAGTTATGTTGTAGGGTGGAGAAAGATGAGTTGTTGTAGCAATAGAAAATGGGTATGAAGAGAGTTATGTTATAATCAGTTATGTATTTAGTTGAAGTTCGAAGAGGTTGGGACAAGGAAACGTGAAAAGGGAGATGACGCATAGCTGACGAAAGTGTGGGGGTTTTTGTGCTGAATAGAGGAAATTTTGTTTGTGAAGTCGTCTGTGTTTTTGAGATGGGAGTTGGAAATAGTACCTAGTAAGGGTTTGAGTTGTTTGAAAAGCCATTGGGATAGTTTTATAGTATATTAACTAATTATGTTGGAAAATGAATAGGTTTCGTCATGTAATGTTGTTTTTATGTGTTTTGGGTATTCCGTAGAATTGGGGTATGTTGGTCATGTAAACTCTGAGTTGTTCATAAAGTTGAGGGTGGTTTTTTAATATGGTATTGAGCGTGGAGTTGAAAGAGGTTTGGGATACAGTGTGAGGATTTTTTATGAGTTTTTCGTAGGTGTGGGTGTTTAGTAATGTGTGGCATTTAATGAGATAGTCTTAAACCCCCCAAATCAAAACAAAAACAAAAAACCCTGCCTATATAAAATACCATGCAACAATTGTGACAATAGTTATTATGGCGAAACAATAGATTTTAACAGCAGGAAAAAAAAACAGCACAAATATGACAAGGACACACACCACGAAAATTCTGCTCTTACACACCATAGACTAGCCCAAAACTACCAAAAAACATTCATAATATGACAAACATCAGAAAACTACATGACACCAATAAAAGAAAAATTCAGAAGCCTTCTTGCGTATACATCTTCCCAAACTACAACGCTGCCCCTGTGGAGATAAATAGAAAAAATCCAGAACCAAATAATGCAAATGTCACTTTAATACAAAAGCTTACTGAAAGACCAACCTACTGTAAGTTGAATTTACAAATAGAAAAAAATCAATAAATTATTATTTGTCATCTATACTTGAAAAAGGCTGTTTATTATGGCGAAAGCTTGTAATAACTGAATTTTAATGTTTTTAAATTAGTAAAGTGTTTTAATGAAGTGTACTTGTCATATATAACCTTATAGCATCAAAGGGTCTTTTACTAATGTAGGGTATATATATATATTATATATTATATATTATATATATATATATTATATATATATAATATATATATAGTATATTTATATATATATATATAATATTATATATATATATATATTTATATATATACTATATATATATATAATATATATATATTATAATATTATATATATATATATATTATATATATATTAATATATAATATATATATATAATATATTATTATATATAATTTGTAATCTTACAGTAATATATATATATATATATATATATATATATATATATTATATATATATTATATATATATCATATTATATATATAATAGTATATATATATATATATATATATAATATATATATATATATATATATATATATATAAGATATTGTATAATTATATGTATATAATATATATATATTTATAAATTGTATCATTTTGTGTGTATGACATTTAAATATTTTTTAAAAATATAGATCTTTCATCTTTATAGTAAAATTATTTTAACACCTCATCAACTAGATTGGGATTCATTCTTTAATCTACTAATGGTAATAATAATATAATTAGTGACAAAAGTAGTGTTAATGATAAAGTGATAGTGTTAATAATTTGTGTCAATAATAATAAAATAATAATACATAATAATAATATATAATAATAATAATAATAATAATATAATAATAATAATAATAATAATAATAATAATAATAATATATTAATATAACAATAATAATAATAATTAATAATAATAATAATAATAATAATAATAATAATAAAATAATATAATAATAATAATAAATAATACATAATAATAATATAATAATAATAAAATAATAATAATTTAATAATAATAATAATAAAAATAACAATATATAATAATAATAATGGTAATATAGTAATAATAATAATAATATATAATATTAATATAAAATTATTAGTGATAAATCTAGTGTTAATGAAAATAGGGAGTGTTAATAATTGTTGTTAGTATTAATGTTATCGTTAATAATACTGTTAGTGATAGTAGTGATAATGATAGTAATGATAGTGATAGTATTAATAATATAGTGATAATTTAATATTTGCATATATATGTTGTGTATGTGTATATGTATTTAGGTTATGTGTGTGTGTGTGTGTATGTAAATGTGTATGTATACTGTATATATATATATAATATATATATACTATATTATATATATATATATTATTATATATATATATATTATATATATATATATATATCATATAATTATA
>JABUQX010053522.1:0-20000 GCA_015478945.1 Trachelipus rathkii
AGGCGAACCATTAAAAATGGGAGGTAATATCATCGATCGTTTCGAGTATGCGTGTACTCTCCTCTATATGTACTCTCCCTCTATATATATATATTATTATATATATATTATATATATATATATTATATATATATATATATATATATATATATATATATATATAATATATATATATATATATATATATATTTCAAAAGGAAAAGGTTTTCCAACATCGTCGTCGAACTCTTGAGGAATTGAAGGAAAGGATCCGAGAGGAAATCGACGGAATTCACCCTGAGATGGCACGGAGAGTCATGGAGAACTTCCAGGAACGATCTATGATCCACCATGTTTAACTGAAAACTTTCATATATATATTTCAAATAAAGTTATTTGCAAGGAATAACATAGTTTTTATTAACCTTTTTTTCTAATTTTTACATTTTTATTTTTAATGTTTAAATGAGTATTTCGTAAATAAGGTATGTTGCTGATTATTTAAAATAAAAGGTGTATTATATATGTATGAACATCATTATACAATATCTCATTGTTAAAAGAAATGACGCTTATTATATTTGTTCCGCAAAGCATATATCTCTAGTCTATCAAGAATTGCCCCCCTCCAAAAAAAAAAAATTTGCAATAATATAAGTGCCTCTTTTTAATATTTATTGTTCTATTCTATGTCTGGTAGCATTGTCATTCCCTTTTAAAAACTATTAAAGATTGATACCGTATTGTTTATTTGTCAATTCACAATTTTCATTTCTTTGCTAGTGTTAGGCTAAATATGTGCAACAAATTTTATGCAAATTATTTAATAATGAAATCATTTTATTCTGTGATTTTATTCACTTTTGAAATTTTTTTAATTAATATTATATAATATTGTCAATATTTTCAAATATTATTGCCTTAAAATTAGGGATGTGCCAAAGTATTGGTATTGGCCATTTTTCCGGGTATTGGTATTGGCTCCCAAAGGGTATTGGCATTTAGCACAGGTATTGGTATTAGTCAAAATGTGTCAATACTGTTCAGTTATTAAAATTGTTAAAAAAAAAGGGCAAAGTAACAATATGTTAATGCTCTTGAAACTTCCATTCGAGAAGTTTATAAAATAAGAAATAGGTGGTCTTTTTCATACCTAAAAAAAAATTACAATATAACAAATTAATAGGAAGTATTGGTATTTGCTGAAATTCCAGTATTGGTATTGGCAGTAGCATCAATGAGAGTATTGGTATTGGCCAAAGATTCAGTTCTGGCACATCAATACTTAAAATATTTACAATTTTTGTATAACATTAAATGCGAGAGGTTTTATAATTTTCTTTTTTCATTTTCGTTATAAGTATGTATCATGATAATATAATATTTTATATCTTTGCCACCATTATTAATTAGCTTAAAACAATTTCAAATTCTTATGAAAACTAAATACAATAGGTAATATGTTTTTCTTTGTCATTATTTACTAATATGGCAAAGTAAAACTCATTACCTACATATATCTATATATAGATATATGTAGGTAATGAGTTTTACTTTGCCATATTAGTAAATAATGACGAAGTAAAACATATTAACTATTGCATTTAGTTTTCATAAGAATTTGAAATTGTTTTAAGCTAATTAATAATGGGGTCAAAGATATAAAATATTATATTATGTTGATATAAAAAATTATATCTTAATGATTGAAAGCTTTGATTGAAAGGCTTTGATTGAAAATTGATGTAAAATTTTCGCTCCTGAGAGGAACCGGGGGTGATTGGAAAATTTATATCAAGTTGATAGAAATTTTTTTTTCTGTGTAGAGTTAATGTAATTAGAGATGGTATCGAAGTGAAAAGTATGATTGATTTTGTGTTGGTGGAGAAGGAGATGTTGAAGTATATCTTGGATGTTAAATCACTGTTGGGATTTGGAATGAAATTATCTGATCGTTATAAAATTTTATGTAAAATTATGTTTGTGGGGGCCTGGATGGAGAGGAATTAAGAGTGAGAAGCTAAGTGGGCAAGGAAATAAAGATGAGTTTCTAAGACAGCTTGCAAATAAATCAATTTAATGTGAATAAGTTTAAACTGAAAATATCTGGAAGCAAATGTTTTTCTATTACTTGGCATGTATATTTGTTTTTCATTTCTTTAATTTCTGAAAACATAACCTTACGGTTCAATATTCGTATGATTGTTTGCAAAACCTCTTTCTAAATATTCCAATAACTCATGCTCAATGTTTTCTTTTTCATTTGCAAATAGTTTTGTAATTGCATTCCTTTAATATTTGAAAACAATCTTGCATCTTAATATCCATATGTTAGTTTGAAGAATCTTTCTAAACATTCCAATAACTCTTGCTCTTGTTTTTCATTTCATATTCAAGTCGTTTTGTTTTTTCATTCCTTTATTATTTGAAAACATAATGTTACACTTCAATATTTCAATATGTATTTTGTTAATTTGTACAATCTATCAAAATTTCTCCAATGGCTTCTTCCTAACTTTAAATCATTGCATATTAATCAAAAGAAGAATTTTCTGCAAATGATAAAAAAAATAAAGCCATTTTTGTACTTTAAATATACTCCATTTTTGTATTCAAATTTATTATTCAAATTTTTGTACTCAAATTCTACCCCAATATCTAAATATTCTTACTCAATACCAGTAATGTTGTGTATAAGTTAAGCACATGGTAAATCTATTGAACATTTCAAGTAAATATTGATTAAAATTTCAGTTCACTATTATTTCAATTTTAGACTAAATTAGATTAATTTTTGAACTCCTTTTATTACAGTTCAAATGCATGTTTTCCGTATGATTTGCTAATAAAATCCATTGAAATTTCCATTCCTTTATATTTAATATATATTTCAGTACTTTTCCTATAATTATTAAGGTAATAATAAACATTTTATTTATCTTTCTTTTAATTTTTAAGTAAGGTTATCCTAAAAATTAGTTGAATTGTAGAAATAAAAATATAGTTTTTTGATCATAATAATAGTAATGGGATAGGATTGAGCAACATTTTATAACCAATTGCTGTAGGGGTTAATAGAGGTCTTATCACCTTAAACTTGGTACCCACACTTTTGAAGATGTAACCATGTCATAGACGTCATTATGTTTGTTTTTATCCCCGTACGGTGCTAGAATCCACCTTAAATTGAAATTTTAAGTCCCTATACACAGAAAAAAAAATTTCTATCAACTAGATATAAGTTTTCCAATCATCCCCGGTTCCTCTCAGGAGCAGTACATTATTTTCAAATCTATATCAGTCAAAATTCAATCATTAAGATATAATTTTTTATATCAACATAATATAATATTTTATATCTTTGACACCATTATTAATTACCTTAAAACAATTTCAAATTCTTATGAAAACTAAATGCAATAGTTAATATGTTTTACTTCGTCATTATTTACTAATATGGCAAAGTAAAACTCATTACCTACATATATCTATATAGATATATGTAGGTAATGAGTTTTACTTTGCCATATTAGTAAATAATGACAAAGTAAAACATATTACCTATTGTATTTAGTTTTCATAAGAATTTGAAATTGTTTTAATAATGGTGGCAAGTATAAACATTATCAAATACACATATAACGAAAATGAAAAGTATAAAAACCTCTCGCATTTAATGTTATACAAAAATTGTAAATATTTAGTGTGATGTACCGAACTGAATCTTTGTATACAGCTCTCTCGTGATGCTACTGTAATACCAATATACGGAATTTCAGCAAATACCAATACTTCCAATTAATTTGTTATATTGTAATTTTTTTTAGGTATGAAAAAGACCACCTATTTCTTATATTTTATAAACTTCTCGAATGGAAGTTTCAAGAGCATTAACATATTGTTACTTTGCCCTTTTTTTAACAATTTTAATAACTGAACAGTATTGACACATTTTGACTAATACCAATACCTGTGCTAAATGTCAATACCCTTTGGGAGCCAATACCAATACCCGGAAAAATGGCCAATACCAATACTTTGGCACATCCCTAATTTTAAGGCAATAATATTTGAAAATATTGACAATATTATATAATATTAATTAAAAAAATTTCCAAAGTGAATAAAATCACAGAATAAAATGATTTCATCATTAAATAATTTGCATAAAATTTGTTGCACATATTTAGCCTAACACTAGAAAAGAAATGAAAATTGACAAATAAACAATACGGTATCAATCTTTTATAGTTTTTAAAAGGGAATGACAATGCTACCAGATATAGAATAGAACAATAAATATTAAAAAGAGGCACTTATATTATTGCAAATTTTTTTTTTTTTTTTTGGAGGGGGGGCAATTCTTGATAGACTAGAGATATATGCTTTGCGGAACAAACATAATAAGCGTCATTTCTTTTAACAATGAGATATTGTATAATGATGTTCATACATATATAATACACCTTTTATTTTAAATAATCAGCAACATACCTTATTTACGAAATACTCATTTAAACATTAAAAATACAAATGTAAAAATTAGAAAAAAAGGTTAATAAAAACTATGTTATTCCTTGCAAATAACTTTATTTGAAATATATATATGAAAGTTTTCAGTTAAACATGGTGGATCATAGATCGTTCCTGGAAGTTCTCCATGACTCTCCGTGTCATCTCAGGGTGAATTCCGTCGATTTCCTCTCGGATCCTTTCCTTCAATTCCTCAAGAGTTCGACGACGATGTTGGAAAACCTTTTCCTTTTGGAATTTCCAAAGAAAGAAGTCAAGGGCTTTGATCTCTTAAAGGAGAGACCTGGGGGTGCCAAATTTAAGCTCTTGTTACTTTTTATATATATATATATATATATACCTGCTATATATATATATATATATATATGAGGAAGTATACACGCATACTCGAAGCGATGAAAGTACCTCCCATTTTTAATGGTGCGTCTTTCTCTTTGCGTTCATATTCTTCACACACTTATCCTCCAGGCAACATATTAATGACCACCATTTATCCACATATCATATACACATACTTAAAGTACACACCCCTCTTCTAGATAACATCTTACAGACATCCCTATCACTTATATCCATACGTGTAGGGAGAAAAAATTGCCCACATCGTATGTCCTGCGTGTCGTAGAGGGCGACTAAGGGACGGTGGTCGTTGGGGACATTTCTGCCCACCACCTATCTCTTGCTAAGAGTAACACTAATGCATAAAATGGTCTGGCAGTCTTAATAACCGACCTGTCTAATTTTCAGCGGCGTCCCTTATGATGTAGTTTTGCATGAATGTAGAAGATCAATGTGAGAAGAAGAGAGGTGATGGATGTATTTAGAAAGGGCAAATTTGATTTGCTCGCTGTGACGGAAACAAAGATGAAAGGAAACGGTGAAAATGAGTGGTGTGGTGTGAAATGTGTGATAACGGTGATGAAGGAATGAGGGGAGAAGGAGTTTACAATTATGATGAGTGACTTGAGGGTATAAAAACTAAATAATTAGGCTTTGATATTATTGAGTCTAAATTCTATTGGTTAAATTTAAGTTTGAAGGTCAAGGTATGTGTGGTTGTGACGTATGGTCCATCTGAGGGAAACGTTGAAGAGTACGATTTTTTGGGATAATCTGAATGATGTTTTGGATGGGGTGAGTAGGAGCTCAGATTGATAGTGTTGGGGGACCTGAATGGTTGGATAGGTGATCAAAAAAGGGATGGTATAACAGGTAGTTTTGGGCTCGTCGGGAGAAAATGAGAATGGTAAGAAGGCGATTGATTTCTGTGAGGAGAGAAGTATGTGTGTAAGTAATACCTTCTTTAAACACAAGAGTATCCATAAGTATACTAGAGTTGGTGTGGTAAGAGATGGTATCGAGAAATTAAGAGAAAAGAAGTATGATTGATTTTATTAGTTGGTGAAGAAGGAGAATGTTGAAGTATGTGTTGGATGTTGAAATCATTAGAGGTTTGGGATGGTTGCTCAAGGATCTAGTAATTTCTATCATAAATAGATGCGTGGGGGCTGGATGGAGAGGAAGGTGATACGGAAGGAAGTGGGTAAAATTAAGAGTGAGAAGTTAAGTGAACAAGGTAATAAGGATACGTATGTAAGAACGCTCGCAAGTAAATCAGTTGAATGTGAACAAGTTGAAACTGAACAAATCTGGGAGCAAATGTAGGAAGCAATTGTTAGCAGTGAAAAGTATCATGGATAGTGCTAAGGTAGGAAGGCCAAAATGTTGTGGTGAGTGGTGGAGTGAAGAGGTGATGCAAGGTTAAAAAGAAACGTGGTTGAATGTACTAAAGCAAATGATGAAGTTTCAAAAGAAAGATGCTTGGAATTATATAAGGAGGAAAAAAGAAATACTAAAAGGTGCATACGTAGGAGAAAACAAGAGGTAAATGAACAGTTTGGAAGGAGGATGGGGGACTTACAAGGGGGAATAGGAAACTCTTCTGGAAAGAAGAAAGGTTTAGAATGAGAATAAGGGGAACCTGCTTAGAATAATGAATAGAGATAGTTGCTTTTGTAACTGATGAAATGGATGTGAGGGAGTGTGGAAGAACTGCTGAAGAATCTGCATAATATTGACGGTAATGAAGGTGATAGTGAGATGACGTGTGGGTTTGATGGTGCAGAAAGGAATAGGTATTTTGGGGATGAGGTTATTAGCAAGGAGAAGGTAATGGGTAGAGTGAAAGTTGAAGAAAATGGTAAAATCTGCAGGTATAGATGGGATTACTGATGAAACAATCAAGAAAGGAGGCGAGATTGTGATTGAGTGGATTTGGAAGTTGAGTAATATAACAAAGCGTTTATGGAAGGTGTAGTTCCGAGGGATTATCAGGTGATATGTTACCCTTATATAAGGGTAAGGAAATGGAGACTAAAGTAGGGACTCAGTTTATTAGTGTGGGAAGATATATGCTGTTTGGTCGAAAGAGTGCGATCAGTGGGCTGGACTGATTGGTGAAACAGGTGCGTTTAGGGTGGTGAGATATTGGATCAAAAATCTTTGTTGAAATAAATGATTGGAAAATGAAGGGGAGAAAAAGAATAAGTGTATTTAGGTTTTATGGGCTTGAAACAGGCGTATGATAGGGTTAATAGGAAGCTCTATGGCAAGTGTTAGTGATATATGGTGTTGGTGGTAGGCTGCTGAATGGAATCAAAAGTGTGAGGATGGTGAGCGTGTGTGAAATAAATGGTGTCAAAGGTGATTGGTTTAGTATTAATAGCGAAGTGAGACAGGGGTTGTGATGTATGGTCTCCTTGGTTATTCAATTTGTATATGGATGGGGTTATGAAAGAATTAGAGGTGGGGTGGCTTAGGAAATGGTGTGTTGAATGATGGAGAATGGAGTGGAGTGGAGGGTGCCTGTCTCTATTATATCGGATGATTTGGTTTTTGTGTGGTGAATCTGAAAGAGAGTTTCAGAAGATTGGTAGAGAGATTTGGCAGGGTGTGCTAAAAGATGTTGTCATCTAAACGTAGATAAGATTAAGGTTATGGTTGTGGTGAGGACAGTCCCTCCCAGTGTGAAGTTATGTTAGATGGCGAGCAGCTGGAACAAGTGTCTGAGTTTAAATATTTGGGGTATGTGTTGGATGAGAAGGGGAACGGATGATGCAGTGTAGGAAGGTTGTGAATGGTAGGAAGATTGCCGGGTGCAATTAAATCGTTGGTGAATGCAAAGGGACTAAGTCTTGAGTGCGCTAGGGTCTTACATGAGGGTATGTTGTTACCTGTGTTAGTGTATAGTAGTGAGACTATGGTCTGGAATAAGAAGTATAGATCTAAAGTTCAATGTGTTCGATGGACAATCAGGGTGTGCTAGGTGAGAAAAATTGATAAATTGAGGAATGAACTTATTAGAGAGTGGTTTTGGTGTGAAGAAATGGGTAAATGAGAGAATAAATGAAAAGTACATTTTATTAAGATAGTTTGGTCATATGGAAAGGATGAATGATAGTCGGTTGGTAAAGCGGATGTATAGTGGCAGTGTGTTAGGAACCGACCGGCTGGAAAACCGAAGAAAAAAGTGGATTGGAGTCCAGCCAAGCAGATGTTTGAAATGTGAGTTTGGTAAAGGCGAAGAAAGGTGTATAACAGGAGTGAATGGCGGGGATTGTGAGGGGGTATAGTTGTGGCCGACCTGGGCCAAGGATGAACCCTTACATTGACGATCTACCATAGTGAGAGTCCATCTCTTCCCATGAAGCTTAGGGTGGATTTTCTGACTGACTGCGATGAGTTCCCACTAATTAATGGTACTGAGGGAGGGAGCGGTAAGGCTGGGCTTTCTTTTCGACTTATGCCATGTTCTTCTACTGATTTTCTTTTCCGATGCTCTTCACGCCTCCCATTCTTGGGAAAATATAAGGAAAGAAGATAAGAAATAATAAAGAAGATAATAATAATAATAATAATAATAATAATAATAATAATAATAATAATAATAATAATAATAATAATAATAATAATAATAATAATAATAATAATAATAATAATAATAATAATAATAATAATAATAATAATAATAATAATAATAATAATACCTTATCAAAACTCCATTTAGCATCTTCTGAGAGTAAAATGGCCACATGAGCTGCAAGTTTCGCCAAACGACTTTCTTGGCTAATATAAAAAAAAATTCTGTATATATAAATATATATATATATATATATATATATATATATATATATATATATATATATATATATATATATATATATATATATATATATATATTTTCAAAAGATATATATATATATATATATATATATAATCATCATCTACGTCCTTTACCAAAATTGGGAGTGAGGTGTGCAACACACACCGGAAACAGAAAAGCAGTAGATGAACATGACGTAAGTCGAAAGGAAAGCCTCTCCCTACCATACCCTAAGTTAGAGGTCAGCTCATCACAAAAAAAAATCTAAGCAAGGGCTTCACGTGGTATCCCGTCAATTTTATGTTAATTCCTTGGGCCAGAGGTCCCACAATCACAACCCCTCACAAAACCCAGCCACTCCTTTTATGTACTTTTCTTGCAATCTCTGCCAAACTCGCATACATTTACTGATTCAATACACCTTTTCTTCGGTCTCCCAACTGGTCGATTCCCAGCACACTCACCACTATACATCCTCTTAACCAACCGACTATCATCCATCCTTTCCATATGACCAAACCATCTTACTGATCCACTCTCGTTTATTCTGTCAATTACGCCCTTCTTCACACCACACAACTCCCCAAAACGTTCAATCATCATTTTATCAATTCTTCTCACATTTATGACTATCAATTAGGGTTATATCTTCATCATCACTATTCATCAATGGTTTATAATTCGGAATGTCAAACCATTTCTCAAAATTTGAATTGCTTCCAGATGACTTCATTTTCTTTGCTTTCGATTCCAATGTACTAACAGAATAATAATAATATAATAATAATAATATGTAATAATAATAATAATAATAATAATAATAATAATAATAATAATAATAATAATAATGTAAAATTATCAATAATAACAAAAATAATTTTATTAACTTTAATATCAGTATAAATAATAATGTATTAACTAGTATATAATAATAAACACTAATAAAAATAATAATAATAATAATAATAATAATAATAATAATAATAATAATAATAATAATAATAATAATAATAATAATAATAACAGGGTTCACACTGATAGTTTTTATAGAAGTTTATATATAATATATATATATATATATATATATAACTCCTTCTATATATATATATATATATATATATATAATATATATATATATATATATATATATATATACACTTCTATATCTATATAATATATATATATATATATATATATATATATATATATATATATATAACAACATATATATATATATATATATATATATATAATAACATATATATATATATATAATATATAATAACATATATATATATATATATATATATATATATATAAAAAATTGTCTTCTATGAAATTCATATTTTATGATTTTATTCTCAACATTTTTGGACTATTTTGTTCAGTAAATTTTATTGAAATGAAGAAGCTTTATTCTCTAAACAATTTATATTATATTTTGTGAAGACTAGGGGTGGGAGGGTGGGTAGTTGTTATAATATGGAAAAATACTACAACCTGAAACATCTGTTGTCCATTTTAATTTATATAATTATTTTAACTATTATAAAAATAATTCATTCCAAGCAAATTTTTTAGTAAGTAATTTTAAAATAGGAAAAATGTATTTTACGAATTTGTACTTACCTTATATTCTTTTGGTAAAAGCTGTCATATATTTTTGTCAAGAGCTGACTTTTCAAAGATTTATTTAATAATTGCTGACTGACTATAGGGCTTTACCTAGAAGAGAATTTTCATGAATGTGAGGCAACTGATATGTAGTGTACACATTATTTGACTGATTTTCAAAGAAAACTACTTTCTCAGAAGACTGAGACTGAATAGTTTTATAAAATGCATCATTTGACGTCATTGCATTCTGAAGCTCTAATGTTTCACTGCATGCTACATCATTTGTTATTTCTTCATTATTTTTTTCAGGATCACAAACTCTTTTTGAATTACAATATGAAGCATCGTCATCCACTGATCCATGATCTAAATTGGCACTATGAAGCAAAGAATTGTTTTTTTCTTCTTCATTTTTCAAATATTTTTCATTATTTTCATTATTATTCAAAGATATACTGTTATAATCAGTCATAGAAACTTGTAGATTTATACTTGATTCATTTTTTTTCTGTTCCTTTTATTACTAAGTAGGCAATTGAATGTAAAGTTTCTCTCATAACTATGTTCAATATTTAAATGCATGGTTTAACAATTTAAGAAAGTTCTGATGGCTGAAATGGCATTTCTGACAGTTGAAGAGAAACATTTTAAAATATTTATCATGTAGAGTAAAACATTTTCATGATTGCTATTAAAAACTAAAACTACTCTTGTACAAGATTCCAAGGTGAATGCAAAGTGAAATGTTTGAACTGCCAAAAGTATATTTTACACAAGCTTATTATTTCATTACTCTTAATTTTTAAAATTCTGAAATTATATATATATATATATATATATATATATATATACTATAGTAACAACAACTAACAACCATAATATATATATAGCATGTATATATGTAATAGCAACAACCTTATATATATATACATAATGTATATATATAGCTATATATATATATATATACTTATATATAACTGTATATATGTATACATATCATATACTTCTATATATATATATATGCTGTAACAACAATATATATATATATATATATGCTATATATATATATATATATACATGTGTGTGTCGTGTGTGCATGTATGTATGTGTGATGTGCATGTGTATGTATGGTGGTGTGTGTACATGTGTACTCCAACCATGCATCACTCCACCTATACCACATTGTGATAATATTTCCAACAGCCTTTGGTTGAAAATTATCAAAGGCTTTGTTGAAATCTAAATATATAACATCAATTGGATTTCCTTGGTCAGTGCAGTCAGTAATGTATTACATAAGTTCTAAAAGGATTATTTGACACAATCTATACCTTTTCTATAACCATGCTAAGAGTCATGCATTATTATTTTACCATTATGCTTCACTATATAATCTTTCAGCAACTTTTTAAAAACTTTAACAAGATATGTTAGGCTAACTGGTCTATAATTTCCCAAATTCTCTTTGGTATCTTACTTATAAATAGGCAAATCATATGCAGTTTTTCAAACCCCTTGTATCTTAAGAAATGTTACATGTCACTTACAAATCAAATACAGAGCCTTTACAGTACTACTACTACCCTTTTATTTTATATTTAAAAAAAATGATTTTTTTGTAATCTTTTTAAGTTTCTGATGTAGCTATGTGATCTATTATTATAAGCATATTTAAATATTAAAAATAAATTTCAAAAATTTACTACAAATACATTTCATACATTTACTTTGTTCTCAAATACTCTTCACCCAATTTTATTAATTGCACTAATTTAGATAATTTTCTCTGTAATGGGGATGCATAATGCTGGCTTAATAATGAGTTGGAGTTATGGCAAGTCATTCATTCTTTAAATTTTCAATTCCTTTGATCACAAGTGTTGAGCCTTCTATTTTTCTAAAGCTGCTTAGATATTGACGTGATTCGATTAATAATAAAAATAATAATAATAATAATAATAATAATAATAATAATAATAATAATAATAATAATAATAATAATAATAATAATAATAATAATAATAATATAATAATAATAATAATAATAATAATAATAATAATAATAATAATAATAATAATAATAATAATAATAATAAATTTTATTAATAAATTTAAGCTGAACCCACAATGTAAATCAAGTCACAATTCTCATCTTTTAATAGCCTTGTTCTCATTTTTAAAATATTGGCTGCATTATCAGTTACAACTTACAAAGCTATTTCTATTTCACTTTGCTCAAGCTTTACTATTCCTCATCTGACTATACTTCTTTGAAAGTATACTGCTTTGTTTCTGTTGCTAGATGTGTTAATGGTATCAACTAGGTAAACTTTATGGTTTCTATAGTTGGTTCATTTAAATAATTGACCAAACATGCATACTTAACATAGTCATATAATAAAAAACAATTTATTGGTAAGCTAACTGTGCAAAATGATAATGATACAAAAATTTCAAGATTTTCTGGTTAAAAAAATTATTTTTTTTTTTTTTTTAAAAGACAGTTGATATAAATCATTGATGATACATACCTATTTAGATTACATAAAATTGTAGCAATATATATATATATATATATATATATATATATATATATATATAATATATATATATATATATATATATATATATATATATATATATATATATATATATATATATATATATATATGTATAACATTACATTAAAATGATGGTTTATAAATATTTTAAGAATTCACATTGCACAATAAAACCCCTCCCCCCTTTCCTGAAAATATTTTTTTGAATTTTATGGGCTATTCTGGTAGCCCTCTTTATTATCTATAAAAAATGCCAAAAGAAAATGGGCTGCTCTAAATTGACAGTAATCAGCGATAACAAATGTCGAACCCCAGTTAAAAAATGGCTACAAAACTTTTTTACAGTTTTTACAACTTTTGCTACCATTTCAAATGTATTGCATTTTAAATTTTTGGTAGGTACTACATATTGATGGAGGAACTTGGGCAAACTAATAATTTTTTTGAGAATTATTGGATGTCCTTGAAAAAAAAAATTTACCCCATCAAATTTTCCAAAATGGGGTAAAAAAACAAAACATGGGGTAAAAAAATATATAAAGTTGGAAAGTAGCTTGGAAAGTAGCTGAATGATGACAAGGCTAGAACAAAGGGGTAAGGAGAAAAATGTATGAATGTACCAGGGTTTGGGAGGTCGGAGTCCAGGTCGGGGGAGTCAGTAGTTTTGAAGAGATCTGAGTCTGAGTCGGTAATTTTTTGAGTGGGAATCAAGGTCGTGTTTTGAAGAGAATTGGAGTCGAGTCGGTAATTTTCAAAAAAATTAGGTCAATTAGCAATTTCAAAGAATTGGAATTTGGAGTCGGTATTTGAAAGAGGTCGAGTCGGAGTCGGTATTTAATTTTGAAGAGGGTGGAGTCGGAGTCAGGAACCGACTCCCACTAACTAGAACAAAGGGGGTATGGGTGAAAAACACTCAGGAAGTACATGAGCACTCAGGGAAAACGGCTGAAACGCTGAAAGTAGCTTAAAAAAGTAATATTTTTTGCCCCATGTTTTGTTTTTACTCCCATTTTATATCGTCCAAATGGGGTAAAAAAATCTTGAATTTTAGTTTTTAGAGAAAAAAAAAGTATACCTATTATACATTTGCCTAACATACCAACCTCAATAACATGTATACCATAGCATTTCTATATGTCAAGTGTATGAGGAGAGAAACAAAAGTTAATTTTTTTTTTATCTGATACATTTATATATATAGCAACATATATATATATATATATATATATATATTTCATATATATATATATATATATATATATGTATCTATATACTCTTATATATATATATATAATATATATATATACTCTCTTTTTGCCCTCACTCTCTATAATATATAACTATGCTATCTCTATATAATTGGCGACTCTAATTGCGGGTTCTGGGCGTATTAGCACTGGGCTGCGTGGATTCTAGGCGGTTTTCATAGAAAACATACGTCTGGGTATAAGATATTAAATCTTGTACGTATATATATACCGTAAATGGGGAAATGGGTAATTTTTTGAAGATTTTTATGTGAAGTGAGCAAATGATATTTAAGTTAGACCCATGTTTAAATATTTATTTTCAAATTTAAAGCTTTGTAAATGTTATAGCATAACGAAAATATAAAAAATGTAAAGAAAAATATTTTTAGCAAATTTTTGAAAAATGCAATTTTCAAAAAAAATTTTTGGGGTAAAATGAGTAATTGGTGTGGGGTAAAATGGGTACTTGTAAATTATGGGACTTACGATTGAACAGTAGTATTGATATTAATACTGAAAGGTAATATAACTGTTAAAGATATTATAAAATTAATTTGGGTTGAAAATAACATGTGTGAGCTATATTTTTTTACCATTGTTAAAATCAATTTTTTTCTAAAATTATTTATTTTGGTTTTAATTTTTTAAAACTAAAATCAAGTTATAACCATATTTAAATGTTTTTTTTTTTCAAATTTAAACATTCATAAATGTTATGGCATAACAAAAATATAGAAAAATGTAAAAAAAAATATTTATAGTAAAATTTTGAAAAATGAGTGTCAAAAATGGAGTAATTTGCCCTTGAATAAAAATAAGTAATTGAAAATTATAATAATTACAATTGTACAGTATTATTTATTAATATTTCAAGTATATGAATAAAAATAATAATAGTAATAGTGGATAGGTAGGTAATAATATAATAATAATAAAAAACAACTTGTATACGGTACGGTACCGTATGTACAGTAATAATACCTATGGTACCTAAAAGAATAGTAAATAATACAGTACCAGTTATAATGCATGTGGATGGTTTGGGTATCATATATAGCTATATCATTAGTTTTGACTAAGCCAAATTTATTTAAGCATGGGGATAGTTTTGGGTATCATATATATATCATTAGTTTTGACTAAGCAAATTGGTGGAATTACAGTAATTTAACAAGCCCTAAGGTGCTTTTGTGAATTTCATAAGCATGTTTTGGTTAGTGGGTTGACTGGGACGGTCTCGATAGGCCCCTGTGGCTTCTTACTGTCACAATCTTTAATTTTTTATTTATAACAGTAATTAATAATAATAGAATACCTAATAATACCATAATCATAAAAATGATAATAATAGTAATAATAATAACAATAATAATAGTAATAATAATAATAATAATAATAATAATAATAATAATAATAATAATAATAATAATAATAATAATAATAATAATAATAGGTACAGAAATAAAAAAACATTTGGTATTATTAGGGAAATTTTTTTGAGTTATAGTTGTCATTTATTTAATTTCAATTAAATACAAATATTGAATATAATATTTTTTCTAATCACTTGAATTATTAAAGCAAATACTTATATTATAAAATTACTCATTTTACCACAAATTACCCATTTTACCCCAAAACCAATCACCATTAATATTTTACGAACTAAAAGGAATATGTGCAATTATTTACATCAAAACTCTTACTTTTACACTTTTGTATATGGTATTAGTCAGATTTTAATCCAAACTGAAAATTGGCCGAGATACAGACCTTAGTTTATTTTTGGAGTTTCTGAAAAATTATTTTCTGAACACGGGGGAAATTTTTTTGAGTTATATTTGTCACTTATTTAATTTAAATTAAATACAATTATTAAATATAATATTTTTTCTAACAAAAAAACCTCAATTGAAGTTCCTAATCACTTCAATTATTAAAAAAACTTATGTTAAAAAATTACCCGTTATACCCCATCATACCCGTTTTCCCCCATTTTACGGTATATATATATATATATATATATATATATATATATATATATATATATATATATAAAAAATATATATATATATTTATTCACATTTTTAGATATATATATATATATATATATATATATATATATATATATTATAATAGAAGGATTTATTTAGTCTTCAAATAAAATCGTCTGAGGAGGGTCCAGAAAATTAAGGACCGAAAGCTTACGAATATTAACATCTTATGAAGACTCTTGTAAAAACTTTTTAATAAATATATAAATAAGGCCTTCTATTATAATACATACCAAACTCATTTGAGAAAATTTTTTTTGATTATATACTATATATCATATATAATTATATATATATATATATATATATATATATATATATATATATATATATAACATATATATGTATATCATATATATATATATATATATATATATATATATATATATATATATATATATATATATATATATATATATGTAATACAAATATATATATTAGTTTATATAAATAATATATATATATATATATATATATATATATATATATATATATATATATATATATATATATATATATATATATATATATATATATATATAGAATATTTTACTAAATAACTATATACATATATATATATATATATATATATATATATATATATATATATATATATATATATATATATATATATATCTATATATATCAGTGACTATTCTAACCCAAGGGACTGTCTACTAATTTTTATGAAAATCACAGGATATACTCTAAAAAAAAAAGAATAATGAAGAATAGGGAAAACGAAAATCGTCGCTCTCTTTAAGAAAATAAGCTACATCCTCTCAAAGCTATTAAAACTCCCATAGACTCTTCAATATTGATACATCCAGGGTAGGTCTCATTTCAGGTCCCTTAAGTCAAATTATGATAAGTTTTGTTAGGTATACACAGAGAATATCTATGTAGAATTAACAAATCTTATCATAACCTGAACTGGGATGGCCCTAATACGAGCATGAGGTCCACTAATTTTTTTTTATAAGAAAGTCTATGGGAAACTTTTAAACTTTGAGAGGCTATAACTTTTTTTTCCTAAAGAGACTGCTGATTTTCATTTTCATTATTCTTCTTAAAGTATATCCAGTGATTTTTAATTTTTAATTTTTTTTTTTTTTATAAAATCCTAGGGGATTTTTAACAACTTTGAGAGGCTGTAGTTTTTTTTCCTAACAAGAGCGACAATTTTCGTTTTTACTATTCATTATTTTATTTTTTTAGAGTATATCCTGTGATTTTCATTATAATTGGGGGTGACAACCCTCTGGGTAACAATTACCATGGCGTTAAATCTGTTAGCCTCTGCATGCGTGTGAGGCCCTTATAAGGTGCGGGGCCCAGGGCGATTGGCCTGGTTGCCCTGCCCTGGCCACTACTATATATACCATTATATATATATATATATATATATATATATATATATATATATATATATATATATATATATATATATATATATACTGCTATATATATAAATATATATATATATATATATATATATATATAAGGTCAAAATACATAAGTTCAGGCATATGACTAGAAAACTATAACAACTACACGAAAATAAATATCATTTTATTAATCGGGACACATTTTGCCGCGGAAGTAAAAAAAATAAAAAAATAACGCTTTTTAAAAAAATTAAAATTGTTAAAAATGGTGAAAATATTCGTTTTGTGACAATTCGAAGATGACGCTTACTCCGAGTGAGCACACAAAGGTGCCAAATGTTGATTTTTTAAAACAGACGAATACCCACGGGTAAACAAGAACAATGGATGGAGTCGGGGTTTCTCGGACTACCGGGGGGACGACGGGGGACTTTGTCCCCCTCTGTCCTGTTGGCTCGAACCCCCTAAAAGGATATAAAAAATAATATTTTCTCAAAAGCGTAAACTTATATTTGGCAACTTTTGCTCTCGAGACTAATGCAGGTTTCAAGGTCAATCAGAGCGTGCACTATTTCAGGTCTAAGATATTACTAATATTTAAGAAGTTATTAATAAATATTAGAATAAAATAATTTTTTTTAAGTTTCCTCGATGAAATTACTTCCTCAAAAATGTTATTTATTTTCCTGTAGATGTATAGTTTTCTAGTTACATACCTGAACTCTTCGGGATATATTATATATATATATATATATATATATATATATATATATATATATATATATATATATGCTGTGCATATATATATATATATATATATATATATATATATATATATACCCTAAGTTTTACTGACCAAGAGATATTAAGTTAGGTATGGCTGTAAGCTGTTACTAATTGCAGAATTTTCTTGGTCATTGCCACAAAAAATTATTTGTGGAAAATGATATTAACCCTATAGACTTGAAGTAAGGGAAAACAAACTAATTGCTTTTAAAATTATGGCATGTATACTATGTAAGTTATTGGCAAGCCCTAGGGTGCTTTGTGGATTTGCATGAGCATGTTTGGTGATTGATTCTATTAGCTTGACATGAGACAATCTTGATAGGCCCAAGTGGCTTCTTACTGTCTGTTTATTTTTATTGTTCTAATGACACAACATTGTAAAACAACTACATAATGAATAAACTTGGGCGAGATAAACAAATCCGTAAAAATATTTTGGTGCAGAAATAATGAAACACAAAGTATGCGAGTATATTGCCATTATAAGGCCTATTTTTTCCAAAATATATATTTTTTATTTATTATACTGTATGAAACACAGTTAACACGTCTGAAACAGTTGAATATGTGGTAATAGTCTATTTTCACTATTTTTATAAAGACATTTACACCAGAATATGCAAGATTAAATAATTTACATGAAAGAAAGATGGCAGCTACGGCGCAACAATACACACTTGTATATAAAGACGAATCATGGCATCCATTTTTGATACAAATTAAATGAAAACCTGCGTTTTGGAGGCCTTGTATATAAATTCAATTGTTGGGTCGCAAATCAGTAATTCGTACGCGATATGAAGTAGTTCCATTTCTTTACAGTTATGTATTAATTTAAATTCATGAGCCTGATTTAAAGATTAAAATTTAATTTAAAAGTTATAATTATCAATTTATTTACGTTTTTTTCGAAATAATATCATGGCAAATCAAATATATTTGCTATTTACATTGATTGAATGATACTTTGATTGATCGAATTTTAGTTTACGATTGATTTTTTTTTTCTCTGTGTATGGGAGTCACAGAGGTCTTTTTACTCAGCATATTGTTACCCCCACTTTTGATGTCGTAACCTCATCATAGACGAGGTAACGCAGTTGTGACTTATCAGTAAGAGGTGGAGTCCAATTCTTTATGGTTAATTTTCCGCCTCAAAAAGTGTAAAGAGAGTCGGTATAGGGCTCAAATTTGGTATACTTATATGTAATAACGCAAATTAGTCGTAAACGAGCCTACGAATGTTTGTAGCAACATTAAAGTTTAACTTTTCTGCCTTGTTCAAAAGACGAGCAAGAAACCAGAGCCTGAGAACGAGCGCTGGAGTCGGAGCCTGATCCAGAGCGTTGGAGCCTCAGTACTATGCTAGAACTTGAGTTGGAGCATTGCTGCTGGAGCCGAAGACCAGTCGGAGTCTTCGCGCTTGTGAACAAATTTGAAGCGGTGAAGTGCGATGCTTACACTTCGCCAAAAAGGTTTCAGTCGGACTCAGGCCTAGTGGTGATTTAAGCATTCTCTTGTCTGCATGACAGTTGGGTGTGCTTAAAGAGATGGGCTCATAGTGGACACAAGCGTTGCGGAGTGATATGAACCATAGCCCGCCTCAAGCAGGTATATATATATATATATATTTTCGTATATATATAACCTTTTTATATCTTAACATA
>JABUQX010053523.1:0-10000 GCA_015478945.1 Trachelipus rathkii
AAATATTATCTGAAACCGGATTAACATGAATGCATATTTTTGTTTTTAGCGTTTCAACATAAACAATATAAATAGCTTGAAATACGCTTATCACTACATCAATTGTAAATTTTAAATACGGTTGGTGCAAAGAGAATACCTCAACCACCCTGCCTAAATTACCTATAGGAGCCCAAATATTATCCTTACCGATCTAATGAAGTACAATAGTTAAAACGATAATTTTAGATTTCTTGCTTATTACACATTATATACAATATAAATAAAAGCTTGACTAGGCTCTTTTTATCACTACAGGAATGTATCAAAATTGTGAATGTTTTGTCATAGTGTCTGACGGCAAAGAGGAGAATACAAAACCCTTCCTAAATTACCTAGGAGCCCAAATTATATAACAATATAAGACACATCAAATGCAAGTAAATATATTAAAAACAATATTTAGATTTTTCATCTTGTCTATTAAACATATAACAAATATAATAAGTCTTGACAACGGCTTTATTCACTACATCAAATTGTGAATTTTTCACGTTTGGCAAAGGAGATACCTCAAACACCTGCATAAATTGCTAGTGGAGAGCCCAAATTAATTACTGAAACCGCATCTAACATGCACATAACATATTAAAACAAGATTTAGATCTTCCTCTGTCTATGTATACCTCGCTTTGAATAAAATAAATAAGTTGTACTTACGCTTTATCATACTCACAAATCAAATTGGTATAATCTATTCACGTTTTGGTGCAAGTGAGACTAATCCTCAACACCCTTATGTCCTAAATTACCTAGGTAGACCCAAATTAGTTAATCTGAAACCGAATCTAAACATGAATACAATATTTAAAACAATTTTAGATTTCCTGTGAGCTATTACTTCAATAGACAATCATAAGGATAAAGCTTGAACTACGCTTTATCACTACATAGACGTGTAAATTATTTTTCCATGGTTTCGCAAAAGGAGATACCTCAAAACACTGCCTAAATTAACCTTAGGAGCCCAAATTATTATCCTTAACCGATCTACCATGAATACTATTATTTAACAAATTATAGATTGACGTCTGCTATATTACTAACATATTACAAATATAAAATTAATGCTTGAATGATGTCAGCTTTATCACTACATCAATTTTAAATATTTTACACGGTTGTTGCAAAGGAGATACCTAACACACCTACTTAAAATTACATAGGAGACCAAATTATTATCATGCGAAAACGCGGAGTCTAACATATTGAGGAACATAATTAAACGCATAATACAAATTTTGGAATATTCGCCCTAGCTATCACACGTATAACAATATAAATAAGTCTGACTACGCGCTTTATCTCTATATCAAATTGTAAATTTTCACGGTTTTGCAAAGGAATACCTCAAACACCTGCTAAATTACCTAGGAGCCCAAGAATATTATTTGAAAAAAATACTCGCATTTACATGAATATTATTAAAAAAATATAGATTTCTCGCAATTTACATGCAATATAAATAAAATCATATAAAACATATATATATTACATAAGCTTGACTACGCCTTATTACAACATCAAATTTGGTAAATTTATTATCTCGCTGGACGGTTGATGCCATGGAAAGTGTGAGTATAATAACCATTCAAAAACACCTGTCACAAATCTAACCTAGGGCAAAAATATTAAAACTGTTTATAAACACACGTGAATACTAACATTGAAAATACATATTAAACAATTTTTAGATTTCCTTGCTAATTTACACATACTAACATATACACACTACATTATGTGGGGAGTCTTGAGACTGGTAACACACACTTATATCAGCTAATAACTAGAAAATATTAGTCAAAATTTTATACATCGAGGAGTGACTATCGTAGCAATAGGAAGAAACTATCCACCTCACAACACCTGAGCCAACATAGTTTACTCAGAGGTAGGACGCAGAATAAATATATGTATGAAAATAGGAGCATTTAATCCGGATAGTTCTATAAATGCATATGACACGAATAAAGAAAATTAGAATTTTTCCCATTGCTATTACACATATAGCAATACAATATAAAAAGACTTGACTACGCTTTATCAAACTACATCAAATTGGTATTTTTTCCAAACCCGGTATAATGCAAAGGAAATACCTCATCAAACCACCGTGAACTAGATTTAGCGACAAAAGTATAGCTAACATGGCCACGCACCCAGATCTAACAATGAATACATATTAAAACAAATTGTTAGATTTTCTCTGACAATAAAACAATTAAACAATATAAAAAAGCTAGCTTGACTACGTTTATCACTAAATCAAAAATTGATAAATATTTTTTTCTCAATCTCGAGATGTGCAAAGGAGGTTCCTCAAAACACCTGCCTAAATTAACTAGGAGCCCAAATAATTATGCTGAAACCGTATAATACTAGTATCATATTTAAACAAATATTATTATTTTTCTCTCAAATTACACATATGAAAAATATAAATAAGCATGACTACGCTTAATTACTAAACAAGATTGTGAAAATTATTTATATGGTTGTGCTCAAAGAGGAGATACCTCATCAAACACCTGCCTATATTACCATAGGAGCTCAAAAATTAAATTCATTATCTTATAACACCGATCTAACATGAATACTCATAATTAAAACAATTTAGATTTTCT
Organism: Trachelipus rathkii; assembly: GCA_015478945.1. Taxonomy (NCBI): domain Eukaryota; kingdom Metazoa; phylum Arthropoda; class Malacostraca; order Isopoda; family Trachelipodidae; genus Trachelipus; species Trachelipus rathkii. Next base: position 2,664 of record JABUQX010053523.1, read on the forward strand.
TGCTTTACACATTTAACAATATACTACAATTGACTATAAGCTTGACTACGCTTTATCACTACACCAAAATTGGTAAATTTTTTCACAGATTGCTGGCAAAGGAGATACCTAAACACTGCCTTAAATTACCTAGGAGCCCCAAATTAATTATCTGAAACCAATCTAACATGAAAATACATATTAAAACACAAATATAGATATGTCCTTGCTATTATCAACATATAACATGATAAATAAGCTTGACCTACCGTTCATTTATCACTACAATCACATGATTGAATAATAATTCTGTTCAAACGGGTTGTGTCGACAAAATGTAGTTTGGAATAGTCCCTCAAAGTCACCTGCCAAAATCTCACCCTAGGAGCCCGAAAATTATTATCTCTGAAAAACCAGAGAATCTAACATGAAATGAACATATCAATATAAACAATTTAGAGTTATTACCTTGCAAATTACAAACTAAATAGTATGAAAGACAAAATAAATATAGTCAGCTTGAACTGAAACGCTTATATCAACAAACATCAAAATTGTATAAAAAGATTTTTTCAAAACTGGTTGTGCAAGGAGATACCTCAACACCTGCCTGAATTACATAGGAGCCCAAATATAATTACATTAAACCTATGCACCGACTATGCAATGAGAATACGATAGTTAAAACAAATATATGATTTCATTGCAATTACACATTAACAATATAAATAAGACGGCTTGACTACGCATTTGCAACACTACATTCAAATTAGTACAATTTATGCCACGGCGTTGTCCGCACAAAAAATAAAAGAAAAAGATATTATACCTCAAACCACCTGCCTAAATTACACTAGGAGTCGAAATCCCAACTAATTATCTGAAACCGATCTAACATGATATATATAAAACTTTATTATGAAAAAAACAAAAAGATTTTTTTTTGATTGGATAGAAAATGTTTTAATTTATATTTATCACTTATTTTTGCCCCCCCTATTTAGACACATATATGAAATCTAATATTATACAAAGATACTAACGTATTCTATCAACATATAAAACATCATAATTGGGAATTTTTGTCACGGTATGTTGCAAAAAAGTAGAACACCCTATCAAACTCTTTGCTATAAATTACCCATAGGAGCCCAAGTTATTATCTTGAAAACGATCTAACATGAAATACAAATTAAAACAACATTTAGTGATTTAATTGCTATTTACCCATATAACAATATACAATAAGCTTGATACACTTTTTCAGCCACACAAATTTGTTAAATTTTTCACGGGTATTTGTGCAAAAGGAGAAATTACCTATGCAAACACTATGACTTGAAATTTTACCTTGTGATGTGCACCAAATTTTATATCTGAAACGATCTAAATGAGTGACATATAAAACAAATTTAGTATATATCCTTGCTATTACACATAAACAAATATAACAATAGAATTTGATTCATAAAATTCAAAATTAAGAAGATGTGTAAATCTATTTCATATACGGTTGTGCAAGGAGATACCCCTAACACCTGCTAATTACCATCAGGACCTTGTCCATCCAAGCGATTTACAAAACCAACCAAATTATTAATCTGAATATCCGATCGAAAAAAAAAAAAATACATGAATTCATATTTAAAAGCACAACCAATGATTTACATTGCATTACACATATACATATAAATAAGCTTGTGACTACGCTTTATCTCTCTATACCACAACTCAAAATTGTGAATTTTTCACGGTTTTTTGCAATGGAGATACGTCAAACACCTGCCCTAATTACCTAGGAAGCCCAATTTATTAACTGAAAACGATAACATTGAATACAATTATAGGACAAATTTATATTTCCCTTGCAAGTAAACACACACGATATATACGAGGATAAAATAAGCTTGACTACGCTTTATTACTATACAAGTCCATACTCATATTTTCCACGGTTAGTTGCAAAGGAGGATATTACGCATATCAAACGACTCGGAAATAAATTACCTAGCAGCCACGAGAATCTGAGGTATATCTGAAATCCCGAGCTAAATATACATGATACACTATAAAACAATAAATTGAGGGAATTGTCCTTGTGACGTAATTACACATATAAATACAAATAAGTCTTGACTACGTCTTTATTATGCTACAAAGTCAAAAATTAGTATGTATTTCATGAGGGTGCGGTTGTGCAAAAGGAGATTAACCTCACACACATCCTGCCTAAATTAACCTAGGAGCCAAATTATTGATCTGTAAACGCGATCTAACATGAATACATTTCAAACAAATTTAGATTTCTTTGCTATTACACATATGAACAAATATAAATAACTTGACTATCGCTTGTATCACATACACTCAAATTTTTATCTCTATCACGGTTGTGCAAAGGAAATACCTCAACCACCTGCCTAAATAACCTAGGGACCCAAATTATTATCTGACACCGATCTTACATGAATACATTTAAAACAAATTTAGATTTCCCTTGCTATTACACATATAACAATATATAATAAGGCTTTGGAACTAACGCCACAAACAATTAGAGTAAAATTGTTAAATCTTATTTACGTTGTGCCATGAGGGATAACCTAAAACACCTGCCAAAGTAAACTTTAGGGAGCCATATAATTATTATCCTCAAAATACATTGTACCATGAATACTTATTAACCTAAATATAGATTTTTCTGCTATTACACATATAACATAATAATAAGCTCTACTGATACGTAAAGTTTTATCCACTACATCAAAATTGTAAATTTTTCACGGTTGTGCATATTAGATAAACACATCAAACAACCTGCCTAAAATTACCTAGGAGCCCAAATATATTCTGAAACCGATCTAACATGAATTACATATTAAAACAAATTAATTATATATATATTCACATATAAAAATATCGGTACATTTCCGGAAATTTTATATCACTTTATCAAATTGTAAATTGTTTCAATGATTAGTGCAAAGGAATACCTCAAACACCTGCCTAATATTACCGTAGGACCAAAAGTTTATTATCTGAAACGCCGATTCTAACATTATACATAATTAAAAACAAGTTTAGATTGTCCTTGTGCTAAATTGATACACATATAAATAATATATAATAAGCTTTAACACATTACGGCTTTATCACTACAAATCACATGTGAATTTTATCTTCACGGTATGTGCAAACAGGACTATATCCATCATACAGCTCTATTGCCCTTATATTCCTAGGAGCCCAAAAAAATTATTTGAAACCGATCTAAATGAATCATATTAAAAACAAATGTCTATATTTCTTTTCAGTTTGGCAGTAATTTATTGCTTTTAATAGACTTGACTACGCTTTATACTTTTTTTTAATTATAAATTTTACGTACTAGTAATGAAACAGTTGTATAAGAAATAACATAGTATTTATAAATTAATTAGTTCCCAAATATTATCTAGAAAGAAAGGCGATAGAAACATATATTCAATAAATAGTCCTAAAATATATATCGTCCATGATATTTAAATATTATAAAGCAAAAAAACTTTGCAAAGAATAAACAAAAATATAATATTTTTTACAAAAGCTAAAGAAGAAAGCTACTGTGAAACTTTATCATATAGATAAGTAGAAACGTCTAAAGATATAGGCTACAGACAATAGCAAGTAGGAGTGAATTAGAAACAACAATAAAGCGTTATTCGGTTATTGTTTGTGGATTATATGCAAATAGGTTATTAAAGTCAATTTTTCTCAATATCTGGGAATATTTTGGCGCATTATCTACGGCGCAGACGTATTATAATTAATGTTGAGTTAATGGCTAAATGATATCACCTCATTGACAGATTTGGAATGGATACGAGCTACAAAGACAGCACTCGCAGTTAAGTAATAAAATCGGTGAAAAGAACAAAGCTTAAAGTATCAAAATTATCAGATAATATTAACGAAAAGGTTGATGTAGTTAAAAAATAAATATGGTTATAGCTTCTAATTAATTAAAACAGAATTTAAATAGAAAAGGAAAAACAAAGACTGACTAAAAGTTCTACTGAATTTTGTGCCGTAATAGACCCCCATTGACACTGTATACCTTTCATAACGAACACGCTCTCTCACTCTCTCTCTGAAAAATTGTATGAAAGTCTGAATTCTAAAAATAGTCAAATAAATTTATGGTATTTAGACCAAAAATTGAAACGACTATAAAACGGAGATGAAGTAAATCCAAATGCTCGAGATGGTCCTTAGAGGTAGGAGAGAGGGCATTCAAATAAATCCCGAAAATGAGTGAACGTTTCAGAAAGAGTAAGAGTCCATATGGTCAGAATAAGACGCCTGCGAGGTTTGCGGGTCCTGTTTCTTTCCTAAGCGGCTTCATCAAAAAACTATTGTCTGAAACAAAAGCCTCTGTAGATATATACACATCATCTATTATCTGAATTATGTTTTGAAGAGGGGGATGATAGTACGGGTGATCAGACAGTCAAGTCTAAAGAATGTGGCCAGGTTGCTAGACACAGGCGGACTTAAGAGCGTGGGGGGCTGAGGACAGTGCCGCTAAGATAAATACTCAACAACACGAGTGTAGAGTATTCACGAATATTTTGTTCAACGCTCTAACGGGGTAAACATTACCAAACGTGTTTGTCCATCATACGAGTTGCGGGTCGGCCCAAAACTCTCTCTATCTTAACACATGCGTTGGACGAAAATTTAGACACATTTATAGCGAATCAAATATGTATTCCTCAAATAGTCTCCCTTTAATCATTGAAGTAGCAGCAAATGGTGCTGCAATGGAAACATCGAAAAAGAAAAAGGAGAGACTCGATGTAGATGAAGTGGAAGCACAAAATTATTAACACTACTCTTGAGATTTCATGAAATGAAGCTCATAAGGGGAGTCTGTTAAGAAGAAGAAAAGGAAAAAGAAGATGCACACAGAAGAGAAAGGGGTAGAAAAAACTTCTGCTAATCAGTTTTTTTCAATGCAAATTCTTCGATGAAGATGGATTAAGACGAAAAGGTTATTAAGAAGAAGAAGAATAAAAAGAAGTCAAAGTCTAATGAAGAATGAAATATCTTGAGATATTTTTATTATTTTATTATTATTTTCTGTTCTCTCCTTGAATAATGCCCTGAATAGGCGACAATCTGTATAGGAAAAAAAAGTGATTCTGATCTAAGTGAATTTTTGTCTAACGTTTCAAAAACGTTCAACTTTAATTTGTTTATTTATATAGACTATAGGAATAGATTTCAAATCTTTTGAAATTTCACACCAATTTAATTTATTTTAATATTTTATCATTTACATTCGAATTCAGTAAATTCTGTTTATATTTATGATCGACTGTCGCCAGTGATTTGTAAAAGAATTTTATTTTTAATTGCTTAACGTTTATAGTCGTAGGCAAAATGTCTTTAGATCACGCTAAAATTTATTAAAAGCTGAGCGACAACTGACGCACAAGTGAGGTCAGGTTATGGCATGGGCCCAAGACTTGCGCCAAAAGGCATGCCTTGACAAACGCAGTATGGAAAATAATAAGGAACGTGAAAGCGTAATTGTGTGAATATAGCTAATATTAATTATTCTTAAAAGACTTTCATTTACTTGCACTTTAATTCATTCTTTTTTTCATCAAATACCTTCAGCATGATTTAGGAAAAATAAAGTTATAAATTTACAATACCGAAACTAGCCTCAAACTTTTTTTTAATATCGCTGAAGTAGACGAATTTTTCTGTAAAATTCCTTTATGCTTGAATTTCAAAGAGGACAAAGTTACTTAACGCCCACACGGAACGGGAGCTCTGTTCAAAATTTTTTTTTCACAGGTAGCATCTATGATACATAAATAGATGTTCTAGGGTCGAAATGAATTTTTTTTTTTTTTTTTTTTTTTTTACTGTTCATTCACTTTTATATATATATATATTATTTGTAAAGGTATTACACGGCAATGTAGGGGGCTCGAGCCGACGGGGAACACAGGGGGGGACGTTTTCCATACCCCGTAAAGGAGGGCGGAGGAACCCCCGCGACACCCAAATACCAAAGAGCGGGGGTTTCCGGAGACCCTCCCCGGAGGGGGGGGGGAAATAGTCCTACCCCGTAGTTCCCCGGAAGGCCGAGAGACCCCGACTCCTGCCATCGGTGCGGTATACCCTTGGGGATTCTTTAATTAAAAAAATCTTGGACTCTTTCCTAGAAAGTCTATTTATTTAAACGAGTAACGTATAAAGGTCTTAAATAGGCTTTCTCCTCATATTAACCTATAATTATTAACAATAATTTTTTTTTTTTTTTACATTTTCCTTACTAAACTTTTACCAGGATTCCAAAAATGTATTCCTTTTCGCTTTAGCTATTGTAGTTTTTGAGATATTATTTTTTTTTTTTTATTTCGAACATTGCTTTGGTTATTCATGCACTTTAGCTGAAAATTTTTTTTTAGATCCGAAGCTCCCGTTCCGTTGTGGGCGTTAAGTAACTTTTACCTTTCAAAGAAAATAAGAGAAAATGTAAAGAAAAGGAACAGGAAATAAATCTAAATATAGCTTCACTTTATTCAAAGTAAAAGCTTAGATTTAAAAATGGAAATATAAGCAAGCAACTTCACGAAACATTTAAACCAAATTACATGAATAAATATTATTATTATTTAAAAAATAAATGAATCCCTGAAATTTGCATATATAATATATAAATATAGGACCTTTATTAAACCCCGAAGCAATAAAAAATTTAGTATTGGAATGGTTGGTAATGCTGTCTGATTTTAGGTAAAGAAAAATTAAAAATTTGATTGCTATAAAATGAACTGACTTTTTTTTCTTTTTGGAGCTTCAAATTGATTTATTTTTAAATTCCTTTTATTTAATTTTTTCGTTTATTTCGACGTAAAGATTTAGTATTTGTGTCCACAATGAGTGTTGAATATATATATATAATATAATATATATATATATTATATATATATATATATATATAATATTATATATATATATATATATAATATATATATATATAATATATATATATATTATATATTAATATATATATTATATATTATATATATATATATTATATCATAATTTTTTGTAATATATATATAATATATATATATATATATATATAATATATATATATATATATATATATATATATAAGGTTTTTTTGTGAATTTCGCAAGACCTCTAATTTTGTAAGGTTGGTATTACTATCATAATATTGTTGTGAAACAGAAAGAAAATATTTTAAATCTCGCAAGCACTTATGGCTTGCGAGAAGGAAAAGATTTAGTACACGAAGAAAAGACCATATGTTAAGGTTTCCCGGGCTTAGT